>CAUYPK010090258.1:0-10747 GCA_963574355.1 Loris lydekkerianus
ATTGTATGTGAAGGGAAGGGAAGTTAAGGGAAGGGAAGGTAAGGGAAGGGAAGTGAATGAAAGAGAAGAGAAGAGAAGAGAAGAGAAGAGAAGAGAAGAGAAGAGAAGAGAAGAGAAGAGAAGAGAAGAGAAGAGAAGAGAAGAGAAGGGAGGGGAGTGGAGAAAGAAGAGAGGGTAGGAGGAAAGGGTAAGAAAAAGGAAGGGAAGGAAGAGGCATTGGGGGAGGAGAGAGAGGGCAGGGAGGAGGATTGGGTTTTGGCATTCGTGCATGATAAGGTTGATACGTACTGGAAGTAAAAGGATATATGTGGGAGGGAGCTACACACTTCAAGGTTAGTGATTGCTATATATGAGGTCAATTAAGTTTGAAAACTCATCCTAGAAAAAGTATACATAGCTCTTTGCTGATTATCATTATGGTCACCTTCAAAGTGCTCCCCTTGGGAATGTATGCACCAACACCAGCATCTCGTGCACCCTTCAAAGAAATTTTGGAACTCCTTTTCTGGAATAGCCATCAGAGCTGTCCTTGTATTAGGTCAAATTGTGAAGTTTGTGAACTCATCTTAGAAAAAGTGCTTTGAAGGGTAGACTAGGCACTGGCCTCAGTGCATAGCTTCCCAAAGGGAGGACTTCAAAGGTGACCATAGAGATATGCAGCAATGAGGTATGTAGCAATTTTTGTAGGATGAGTTCATGAACTTAATTGTCTGACTTCATAGTTCTAATTCTATGTACACACGTGTCAGCTCTGGAAGCTTCCTGGGAGCCTCTGAAGCTAAATCCCTTGTTATGAGGGACTTGTTGAGAAGAGTGATGACAGAATGAGAATAATGTTGAGCTCCTCGTTAATGCCTGTCTGTGTCCCCAAACGAGGTCTTCTGACTCCCGGTCGAGTGGTCTCTCCCTTCTATTTTACTGTCTCTGCAATCAGAACAGGAACGTCAGAGAGGAGTGAAGAAAGACACTTTCTGCACCAATGAGAGTCATTCACATCAAGCCCCACTGTCAAAAAGCAAACCCTAAACGCAGCCCAAAAGCAGAATAGAACCCTTTGAATCCCAAGAGAACCAAACCACAAGGTCATCCTGAGCACTCCTGTATGTTCAGACTCCCAACAAAACAAAGCTTATCTCTGACATTCACAATTCTGATGTCTACGGATATATGGTGTTTGTTGCTATGAGAACCATGTAAGAAAATTATTTTCCACATTGGAAAGACTAACCAGAAAACTCATAATTTAGTGAAAACTCATAATTTAGTGGGGTTTTAATTTAAGTAACTACTATTGAGGTTTTCTTTTTTCTTTTTCTTTTTTTTTTTTAAGAAGCTAGAAGTTCTTTACAAATTAATTTATTTTCTTAATGCCCACCTTGGATTTTTCTTTTAAAAGAAGAATCTGTAAAACTTAATTTCATGTCCAAATAGAAGAAGATGTATTTCTGGTGACTTTTTCCCCAATCCTGACCCAAAGATAGAAGATTTCAGAAACCTCCAAGTCATTGCAGGCTCTTCTCTTATTTTTGTACAAACAGCTAATCTGTCATTTAGCACTATGATTTTTCTTTTCATTATTTCCAATATTCAATTTTATTTTCCTGTTTCCTTTGCCCTCTCTCTGTTCTAGGTCTTTTTATAATCCCTTTATTTCACTGTGAGTAATAACCTCCGTTAAGGTCTCTCTTATAATAACTCCAAATAGTCTTCCTGCAGACTGCTGCCAAAACAATATTCCTAAAACATTATTCTCATTCTGTCATCACTCTTCTCAAAAATTATTGCCAGTAGGATGTAGTCCAAACTCAGCACCACAGTATGCAAAGTCTTCATGATCCAACATTGAATTCTGAAATTCCTTGAATTCTGAAATCATGGCTGCCTTCCTATGAAGACCAGCTTGAGAAATAAATTATAAAGCCCATGGTAATCACCTTCAGCTTCCCCTTTTTTTCTGTGTCCTTTGACTATTTGTGTTTCTGATTCTTCTTTTCTCATCATTCCTCTTCAACTAGTCAAAATGTTGTCCAGTATCAGCATCATATGGGATCTGGTTAGAAATGAAATTCATGAGCCCCATTCCTGATAACATTCAATAAGAATCACCACACCCGGGATTCTGCACTTTAATACTTGCCAGGCAATTCCTCAGGACTCTCATATTAGAAAAGCATTATTCAAGAGCGTAATGCCTCCCAAGATTCTTTTGTAATTATTGGATCTGCCAAAGTTAAATTATTAATTGTTTTGTGATAGAGCTGGGTCAAAAATCCAGTATTTCTACTCCCCTTAGTTTGCCAGATCACTCTGACTATCTCTTTGCCCTGTTAATATTGGTCGGGGGGGTGGAGCATGTGTCTATTGAAAACTGAAACCTTCAGAAATGATTACTATCCTACAAGATACATAGCCAGGGGCCATTGACCTGGCATTGCTCCACTGTCCTATCCCCCACCATGTTGTTCACCAACTATGAGACTGTGACACCTCACTGTAGTCAAAACACATACTATGATTTTAAGACTCAAGGACAGAGACTCCTGAGTATGAAACCACCTAAGATAATGATGAATTCAGTAGACCCTGTCTGAACCTGTCTACACAGTATAGAGTGTAGACTCTTCTCTGAGTCTCATTGGCTTCTGGTTTCACCCTTCCTGCTCTGAATCTACTTTTGAACCCCATTTGGACCAGCATCTTGCCTCTAGATTTACCTCATTATTCCTGGTTCAACCTATTTTAATTTCTGTCTCTTATTCTTAGTGGAGGGCATTCCAAGTTCCATATATTATCCAGTAGCTTCTCAGGACTCCATTTATCATGTCTTATCCTCTGTCTTCAACCAGCCCTGCTGTGTGGGCAAGGAAATGGGAGGCCTTAATGTTACCACCCAGACATCAAGAAGACTTCCTACAGAAGCTGGCCACCACTGCAGCCACCATCTCCATGGTAAGTTTTGCTTCACTATCTCCCCTCACTTCCTCTCATACCTCTATTTGACATCATTGGGTCTACAGTCCCATGACTTTGCCATTTTTCTGTCATATCTCCCCTCCTGGGCCGGTTTAGATTCCTCACATGATCCTCATTATCTCTCCTTTGCACACACTCTTCACTACTCTTCTCTCTCCTTGCATCTCAGTTACATGGGAAAACAACTCAACTTTCACCTTTTTCCCTGTGTCCTAGCAGTTGAACATGACTGAAGACAAACACACAGTTGTGTTGACAGGTCTTACTTTAAATCGATGACAGCAATTCCCTAGTCAAACTTCAGCAATGCCTAGGGGTCCCAGCACATTTCTAGAGTCGATTCTCTCATATCCTTCAACTTCTCATTCCTCTTCTCTCTCTCTCTCTCTCTCTCTCTCTCTCTCTCTCTCTCTCTCTCTCTCTCTCACACACACACACACACATACTCTCTCTCTCGCCAGGGCCGGGTTTGAACCCACCACCTCTGGTATATGGGGCCAGTGCCCTACTCCTTTGAGCCACAGACAGGCGCCACCCCATTCCCTTCTCTCTTTGGCCACCACTGGACCACACTCTCCCCTCATTGCAATGTCCATTTTCTCTTCACTGTTGGCTTTCTCCTTCTTTCCAGAGCCATTACTATTTGCTGGTGATAATGCTCCAGCAGCTCATATCTTTAAAACAATGCTCTCCCTGGGGCCCATGTCCCCTTTACCATGTTCCATTTTCTGGCCAAACTCCTCCACACAGTTGTCGGCATTTACTGTCTCGGCTTACAAGTGTTTGTCTCACTGTCTCTCTTCAACCCACAACAATCACGTTTTTGTTTTCATCACCCATGGAGACTATTTTTACCAAAGTCTGTAACAATCTTCATTCTGTCAAACCCTCTGGTCACCTCCCTTTGCTCATTTGACTCAAAAGTTCAGCAGCAGGTTGAAGCTACTCCCACCTTCTGTCTTGAGTGACTCTCTTTACTGACCCTCCGGCTTCTCTACTGACTTTGGTGTGGCTCCTTGGTCCCCTGAGCATAGGGTAAGAGTGCCAGATTGCTGCATTTGCTGGGACATTTCCCTCAGGTTTGGGGGCTGTAGGCCTTTGTGTGGCTTTCAGATCTTGTAGCTCACTTGAATTAATTAAGGTCCCTGCTGAAAGGTCACCCAGCAGACA
This sequence comes from Loris lydekkerianus, assembly GCA_963574355.1. Classification (NCBI taxonomy): domain Eukaryota; kingdom Metazoa; phylum Chordata; class Mammalia; order Primates; family Lorisidae; genus Loris; species Loris lydekkerianus. The sequence goes on from CAUYPK010090258.1 coordinate 4,144, forward strand.
TTTCCCAATCATTCTACCTAGAGTAGCACTCCCAATACCTTACACTGCTTTTGATTCATCTCAGGACCTGACTGTCCTGTCTTCATAGCACCTCTGCTACATGTGGTGGGCAGCTGGCCTCCCCTCTGGGATGCTCAGCTTTGTTCATGGCTTTATCTCTAAAGCCCACAACTGTGCCTGCCTCATAGGACTTGTTCAAAGAATGAGGAAGGAAGAAAGGAAGGTAAAACTAAGTGCCTGTGTGTGGTGGTGGCTGTGGCAGCCTTTGGGGGTGGGCATGTGGATGGTACCACCTGCCTTCATGTTGAGGGACGTAGAATTCAGAATGCCCTCCCTGCATCTTTCTTCCTTCATATCCCCAATGTCTGGCACAGGGCAATGTAATGGAAACTCAATCAGTATTAATTGATGACTAAATGAATGATTGGATTTCAGAGAGCCCTTTGGCAGTGAGTGCCTATGGCTTTGAGGTATGGTAACAAGATTTGCCAAGCCCCATATCAACATAAATGTTCTGACCATAAAAAAATCTTTTCACAGGGAAAATAAGGCAAGATGATTAAAATCAGGACTGCTTCATATACTAAGGATGGGAGATTATAATTTTAAGGATAATCTTTTCTGCCCCTCCCCTGCACCCTCACCTCATCCAACAGGAGCTTGTCCAGCTTTAGATACATTTGCACATCCTGCCTTAATTTGATTAGCAGCAGATGCTATTATCTGAGGAAATCTAAATTGTCTCTTCCTGTGCTAATGAACTACTGTACCAAGTGCATGCGGATTTGAGAACAAGATAGATTTATTAATGAGTGCCTAATTAAAGGGACAGTTACAGAGTTCTTGGGAAGAGGTGGTGGGGGGCATGTTTCTTATAAAGATTGACACATTTTTATGACAAAATGAAAATATTTCATATCTACTTTAAAATTTTAAATGTCACAATTTAGAAACTAAATGAAGAGTTAAGTTTAATTAAATGCAATAGCATGTGAAACCCTCCTCCTGCTTGAGGGCGGGGTCTGCAGCTCTTTCCATCTCAGTTCCTTCCCAGCCTCCCTCACCATCAGCACTGCTGCTGGTTCTTCTTCTTCTTTTTTTTTTTTTTTTTTCCATCAAATACTGCCCCAATAACCTAACTCCTCTTAAACAAATGAATTTCTTTTGTACTCACATGGAAACCTGCATCCAGATGTTTGAAAAATTCTAGGCCCATGGTGGTGGGCACCCAGTCTGTGCTGATGACTTCTTCCCCTCACACCCTGCACAAGTGCCTACCGCACACCAGGGAGCAGGGTAAAAATAGATTCAACAATCCATCCTTAATCGCCCCCATTTCAGCCCTGAGTGTGAGAACACAAAGTTGGCTGGAGTCGTAGGTTATTTGTCAGGCAGCAACTATGTTTAGGCTCTGGAAGACATAAAGGCTTATTAGTCATGTTCACAAATGGGACTCAATGGCTTGGTTTACCGATGTAAGCCAGTCTAATCATCATTAAATGTGTATAAAGGAATGCTTGTTTTCACTGGGTGAAGAACTACCTGTTGGGCAACAGGCAGGAAGACAGGAACTCTGGTGTAGGAGAAGGAGAAAGATGTTTTGAAAATAGATTGGTGTACATCTGTAGGATCAATACTTAACACAGCATGATAGTTCCCCTGCACTTATCTGCAGTGTAGCTTTCTGTGGTTTCAGTTACCTGAGGTCAACTGTGATCCAAAAACATTACAGTATTTTGAGAGAAAGGAAGAGACAGAGAGACTAGGGTTGCATAGCTTTAATTATAGTATATTGTTACAATTGTTCTATTTTATTATTAGTCCCTGTTGTCAATCTCTTAGTGTGCCTAACTGATAAGTTAAACTTTATCATAGGTACATATGTGTAAGACAATAATAAGAAAGTCGTGTACCTCATAACCAAGTTTTGATTAATGACGAACTGTGTATACAGCAGTGGTCCCATAAAATTATCATACCATATTTTTAGTGTATCTTTTCTATGTTTAGATAAACAAATACTTAGCCTTGTGTTACAATTGCCTACAGACAGTGTTCAGTACAGTAACATGGTGTACAGGTCTGTAGCTTGGGAGCAACCGGCTACACCACGTACCCTAAGTGTGTAGTAGGCTGAAGCAGGTTTGTGTAAGTACACTCTATGACATTCACTCAACAAGATTTCCTAAGATGCATTTCGCACAAAGTATCCTATTTCTAAGTGACATATGACTGCGCATATTGGATTAGGCACTATCTGACATTACGGGCATCCACTAGGAATCTTGCATTGTATCCCCACAGATAAGAGAGGAGTGCTGTACAGGTTTCAATACTGCCTACTCTCTTAAAGCCAATATCTTGGTCCTCTAGGAACTCTGGGAATCTCCATATCTGCTACTGACAGCCTGTGTCTCTGAAGAGCCCATCTTGGTGACCATCATAGGCCCAAACATTTTTCTCCTGGAAAAGTGGGATGAGGGCTGATTTTTTAGCTCTATGAAACAAAAATTGATGCTGGAGAGGCGTGACTCAACCAAGGTCTCTAGAGGCCCCTACAGTGACACAAGGAAGAGCACAAGAGAAAGTCTGCAGAGATCAAGGGGCTGGAAAAAAAAAAAAAAAAGAGAGAGAGAGACTTCTTCAAAGCAGGTAATCCACTTATTTTTAAAATGTATTCTTTAAAATAGTTTTAGATCCCAGTTACCTTCAGTTGAGAGCAAAAGGGGGTTTTACACTCTCTTTGCACCTCTAGCCATCTGAAGGATGAAGAGGCTGGGTGAGAAAAGAAGCTCTTTCCTGCTTTTTGTTAACCAATAGTTGGTTCACTTGCAGAGGCTCTAGAGTTAAATGTGCCTTAAAATGTTCCTTATTCTATGAAGATTCATGCCAGGATTTGCAGGAGAATGTTGTGACTTGGATTGCAATTTTTGTAATAGGCCCAGAGAACAGAAGAGACATGTTTTCCAGCCATATGCATGAGAATATTTTTGTCCATATATATAATGAATAGTAGTCTATCCCATGAGATTTCCTCTATCGGTCCACTATGCCTTCTCTTATAAAATAAATAGAGGTGCTCAGTGAAATCATTAGGTCCTTCATGCGGAGCCCAGTGGGGATTTAAAATTGGTTTCCACTTGGTAAGAAATCATGGCTGCCTACTTGTGGTACTACATCTGGGAAGTCATACAATCTAGAGAGCCCTAATTCTGCTGGGCTTGTAAGAAGCAGATACAAATTTCTGGATTTGAGGTGGGTGGAGAAAGAGCCAAACCTGAACAGAATGTCCTTCAGAGAGAGACCAAGAGTCCACATTAGTGTTTATTTTTTTCCTTTTATTAAGTCATATACACATAGATCATGAATACATTTATGCACATGAGGGGTATAATGTGTTGATTTTTTAATACAATTTGGAGTGCTTACATCAAACTAATTAATATAGTTTTTGCCTCATTTACTTGATTATTGTGTTAAGACATTTATGTTCTATACTTGATAGATTTGACTTGTACCCTTGCAATATGCTCCATAGCTGTGGTCCCACCATTTACCCTCCCTCTATCAAACCTCCCTCAACCTCTCCCTTCCCATTCCATTTCTCTCCTTCATCCTGGGCTATAGTTGTAATCTATCTTACGTAAGAAAGTGTGAGTAAGTATAAATTGGTTTCATAAAAGTACTGAGTATATTGGATACTTTTTCTTCTATTCTTGAGATACTTAGGAGAATATGTTTCAGCTCCATCCATGTAAACATAAAAGAGGTAAAAATCTCCATCTTTTTTAAGGCTGCATAGTATTCCATGGTTTTGGTAAAAAAATGATAATGAAGACACAAACTACCACATTGGTGTTTAAAGAGCTGTGACACTTTAGACTTGGTGCAAAACAGTGTCCACGCTGACGTCAATTCTACTGTAGTTGGTAGACCATTGGAACAGAGTCCTTGCAGATACTCAAAGTGGTGTTAGGCAAGAGGCCATCTCTTGTTTTGGCCAGAGATGGCTGTTTTGTCTGAGGACAGAGGCACTAGACTCAAGTCTCTTGGGGAAAAGGCCTAATAAGAATGGACATGACTATATCCAAACAGAGGACTGAGGTTTAGATCTGAGGTTCTGGGATCCAAGCCTGGGTAGGCGAGAGCACTTGGCTTGCAGGTTCTAGAGTTGGGGTGAAAAAAAGCATTAAAAGTGAACGTGGAATTGAGATACAACTAGTCTAAATAATCTAAGGCATTGGTTAGGAGGAGAAATGTCACCTGAAAGCCAATGGCAAAGCCTTCATAGGATATCAAAATGGGACATGGAAGCACTTTTTGGTGGGTAAGGAGAGACCTTGGAAACAGTCCCTGAACTGCCACCACTTAGCAGTAATTATTATTGCACTTTTCATGTATTAATACCTACTAAGTGCTAGATGCACCTTCTAAGAACTATTTCTGATCCTTATAATAACTGTGCCAGAAACTTACCACCTCAGTCTGTCCTACTGAGAAACTGAGGTCAAGAAATAGGGAACAGGTAAATTGCCTAAGACCTGGGAGCTAGGAACACTGCAGTTGGAATTTGAACCAAATCCATTTGATTCCAAGCTTGTTGTCTTGGTCATACTTTTTCTGCTCCATATAGAAGTCTGTAGAATTGTTCACAGTATGAGTGGAACTTCAGTTTTGACAATGTGGAGAAGTCATCCATATGGGAAACTGAGGTGTATGAGTACAGCACATCCAAGGCCTTCTGAAGCTCTCTGTTCCCAAACCCCACCTGCTTACTCTCAAACCAGGTTCCCATTGCTCTAGGACTGTGGGGACCAAGCTGATGGTTTTTCAAGTCTCTGCTATGAGTTTGGGTAGGGCTGGAGCAACTGAGACTAAAGATTCTCACTCCTCTAACTCAGGAAGAAGATGCCCCATATGAATTGATGTGCCACTACATTGTGGATTCAAGAGGGATGATTCCATTGTAAAGTGACATGCTGGGTAATGAGAACTTCACCTCATCTGGGAGGACAACACCATCTGTGCTGTCCTTTCAGTCAGACCCTCTGTTCAAGGGTGATGATGTGTGAAGGTGACAACTTAGGTAGGATTTCTATCCACAGACTCCTAAGTTGCCACAAGGCCAGAGCATAGTCCTATTCTCAGAAGAGATGGAATCTGTTGAGCATCCCTTTGAGAGCTAATTTGAATCTCCTATTTTTAAAGAAGAGGCTGGGGATATAGCCAAAGGTTTAGGGGAGAAGATTTTGAGAAGGTATGGATGGCTTCTCCAGGAGCTACAAATTTAAGACGATCCTCCACATTGACATTCAGCAAGTCCTACATATGCAGGGTGGCGTCATTTGACATCACACAGAAAACATGATGTTTTTACTAACCTACTAACTATATGAAGAAATGTAGATCTCTTACCATTTACTGAACATTGAGGAGAGAAAAGTCAGATCCTACAATCAAAGTTACCCAGCAATAGAGCCTTTGAACTCCTACTGGTACAAAAGTGAGGTTTAGAGAGAGAAAGTGACTTTCCTTAAAAGGACACAGCAATAGGTAGAGGCATTGGGGTTGGATTCTAATCTCTTACCTCCATGAAGATCAGCAAATGTTTTTTTCTGTAGAAAAGATATGGTCTTCTGTGTCACACTGCATCCTACCAAGAATTCTGTGAACTCATCAAGTGAGGAAGGGGGTTGGGGGGATGAGGTGTCTGCTTGGAAGTCCACAATTAGTCACTTCTATCTAGAGTCCTAGATTTTACTGTCTTTGCTTTGAGATGAACTAGTAGCCTCTCAGCATAGGCTTCTTGGTCTTATTCTTTGAATCTATTTCCCAGAGCCTCTGTGTGCTAAGCACAAGCTCCTCTTAAACATCAAATCATAGTCAAGGGCCAGGGGCCTGAGGAGAGGACTCATATAGGCTGACCCTGCCTGCTCTTGGCCTGCGTTCACTTTCTGAACAGATGCCTTTCTGGACATGGGAGAAAGCACCACTGGGATAACAAGAAACAGTCAAGCACAGGACTCCCTTTACAGCGCCCTTTGTTGACCAAACTGCGCTCTGGAATCAGATAAGTATGAGACTAAAAAGCAGAAATTTTAACAGCAATCTAAACGCAGGGAGGCCTAATAATACACCACAAAACCAATCCTTTGGCACACATGATGAAGCTCGAAGCACAGACTGAAAGATGGAAAGATATGAAAAGGAAAAATGAGGGGATAATCTTTCCTACTCTGGCAGGTAGAAGAGGATCCCCTCAAGAACTAATTTGAGCCCTGTCCACCCTCCGGGCAATTGAAGCAGCTTCAAAAATACACTACTGGGACCTGATCAAACTAAAAAGCTTCTGCATAGCCAAGAATACAGTAAGTAAAGCAAGCAGATAGCCCTCAGAATGGGAGAAGATATTTGCAGGTTATGTCTCCGACCAAGGTTTAGTAACCAGAATCCACAAAGAACTCAAACATATAAGCAAGAAAAGAACAAGTGATCCCATCGCAGGCTGGGCAAGGGACTTGAAGAGAAACTTCTCTGAAGAAGACAGGCGCACGGCCTACAGACATATGAAAAAATGCTCATCATCTTTAATCATCAGAGAAAT
>CAUYPK010090260.1:0-24387 GCA_963574355.1 Loris lydekkerianus
TCTGGCAGCTTTCAGAATTTTCTCCTTCATATTAACTTTAGTGAAATTGATTATGATGTGTCTGGGGGATGTCTTATTCAGGTTGAGTCGTGCTGGAGTTCTGAAACGTCTGCTATCTAAATTTCAGAAAATGTTGGCATATCTGGAAAGTTTTCCTTCATAATCTCATGGAGAAGAGACTCTGTGCCTTGTGAAGCCACTTTGTCATTTTTGGGATCCCTATAAGATGAATGTTGGTTTTCTTTGAATTATCCCAGAGCTCTCTGAGAGAGTGGTCTGTTTTTGCTCTCTATTTCTCTTCTTCTTTAAGGGTTTGGGAGCATTCGAAAGCTTTGTCTTTAATGTCAGAAATCCTTTCTCCTGCTTGTTCCATTGTGTTACTGAGGGATTCTACTGTGTTTCTCAGATCTTTGAGGGATGCAACTTCTTGTCTCAATGATTCAAAATCTTTGGTCATTTGGTCTTTGAATCCGTTGAATTCTTGAGATAATTTTTGGAATTCTAATTCGATCTTATTTGTTATCGAGATCCTGAATTCAATTTCTGACATCTCCGCTATTTGTTTGTGCATGGGGTCTTGTGATGTTTCTGCCCCATTGATCCTTGGGGGAGTTGATCTACTCTGATTATTCATATTGCCAGAGTTTTTCTGTTGATTTCACCTCATGATTGTTTTTCACCGTTGCCTCTGGCTGTCCTCAGAGTTTGGGAGGTGTCTCTTCAAGATGAGACCCCAGTGGGATCACTCTATTGTTGCTGGATCTTTGTGGGGAGTGACCCTGTGTAGTTCCTCTGGGGCTGCTCTAGCTATGAGTTCTGGTTGTGAAAGCAGCTCTGGTGTGTGACACACCTGGATCCAGCAACAGGGCTGGGGGTGGTGCACACAGTTCTGGGAGTGCCTGGCGCACTGTGACTTTGGCACAGAGAGCCCAAGGCTCTAGCAGTCTCTGGCCAGGAGAAGGGCTATGTGCAGAGGCAGTGAGGGCTCCAGAGGGCACACAGCTACCAGGATTTCTGACCAGATGAACGGGGTAGTCTGGAGGCTGGGAGGACACAGGAAGGAGAATGCAGGGTAGAGTGGCTCCTGCAGTTCTTGGTTAGGGAATGCGGAGGCCCGGTGGGTGCAGGTCACTGGTCGGGGGTCGCTGCACAGCTCTTATGGAGGTCTGGGCAGCGCCAAGCCCAGGAGGTTGAGATTGCTATGAGCTGTGATGTCAGGGCCCTCTACTTAGGGCAACAGCCCAAGGCTCCAGTGTGCCAAAACTGTCTCATTCTGCCCTTAAGGTTAAAGGCTGTAAGGCAGTTCATTTCCCGCCTTTAGGCTGCTCAGTCACTACGTTTCTTTGTCCCACCCGATCCTTACTGTGGGACCCTAAGGGTGGAGCTTGCTGGAGCAGTTTTTTCAGTGGCTCAGTCTGCCCAGACAATGCCCAACGTTCTCCACACTCTTGCTCAAGCTCTCCACAAGGCAGCTCAATGAGCGCCAAGTCCAAGGACACCAAAGCAGTTCTCAGGTAAGGCCTTTCCATTTTGCAGTCTCATTGCTGCTTGTACTCACAGTTGCTGGCGTGATTAGGTTGATCAAACACACATAGCCACTTGCCAGTTTTCCACTGTTATTGTCCTCCTCCTGGGGTCCAAAAGTCCCTTGCTGGCTCCCTGTATCCTCAAAGGGATGATCATAGGCAGATCCCACCGACCAGAGATGCCTGGATTCTTGTCTTCCCAGACTCGCCAGGCCCAGTTGCAGGGAAGCTGTTACTCGGCCACCATCTTTAATCTAATCTCTCCAATATATTTAAATATGGTTTCCTCTACCATGTCACTGAAATGGCAATTACATAAATCACCAATGACATTCATGTCCCTAAGTCTCATGGACTTTTTTTGGTTCCAGTATTTATCTCTTTCTTCTCGGCAGAATCTAGCATTGCTGTTCATTTCTTGCAACATTTTTTTCCTTTGGCTTCAATGATAACTCTATTCAGATTTCTTGGCTGATTTCTCAGAAAATCCCTACCTTTCTGGCTACAATCCCTCTATCTAATTTGTGGGTTTATTTTTCTTTATTTGGCCATTGAACATTGACATTCTTCATTGCTGGGTTCTAGACCTTTATGTCTTTTAATGCTATATTATTTCCTAGGTCATTTAATTCTTCAGTGCTCTCTACTTATTTTCCCACAATTACATCAATATGAAAATTATAGCCTCAGAGTTTTAGATGAGAATTAGTGCATGGTGTTTATATCTAACTGGTAGATGACATTTGTGCTGGGATATTTCAGAGACACCTCAAATGTAATGCTAAAATTAATAAAATGAGTATCCCTTAACTGGATTCTCCTCTTGTGTTTCTAAGGGAATGGGATTCCCGTTCAGCAGACTACAAGGTTATTCCAAGAGCAGATACAAAGTCTAAGATTAATCACAGCAGGTAGTTTATATGGTGGGTAAGACAACTGGTGGTGGGAGGCTGGGGAAGTGGGCTAGGGAGGGAAGGCAGCCAATAAAGAGTGAATTTTGAAGCCAGTTACCAGAATGGCTGACTGGGGATTAATTTAGGAAAAGCTCTGGGAGCCAGTGTAGGATAATCACCTCAGAAACTTTCTGCCTGAGAAGTGCAGGATATTCGCATACCAGTTTCTGATAGTCATTACTTAAGGGCTAAATAAGGGACATTAGCTCCACAGCATGTCCAATTTGCACCAGGGTCAACAAAAGCAGGCTTCTATGGTCAGAGAAAATCTTCAGAGTTTGACAATTGAAGTCAGGTTGGCATGCCCTGAAACATTGGGGTGAAGAGGTATGACAAGTCCCTAGGAGCATCTGTGCAATTTTTCTAACCTTCAATGTCTGTTTCAATCTTTAAATGCATTCTGACTCTTCCACGTCTCAGATGTATTTTATAAATATGCATTTCTCTCTATATCGACCAGATCTCTAGACTTTACTTGTGACTTTTTTTTTTGCCTCATTATTGCTTTCACATTTATCTTTTTCCTACTCTAATCTCTTTTTTCTTCTGTGGCCAGAACTGATTCTTGAAAAGTGAAAAAGAAATTATGTCATATTCTATTCCTTTTGCTAAATATGCACTTCCAGCCTGCTCGCCCTTTATCTAGGTAATGCTATTTTATGGATTCTCAACTCAAACATTGCTTTCTTGGGAATCCTCCCACACTAAGAAAACTAGGATAGAGTTCCCCACTCCACTTCTACTGAATGGCATGAGAGCTTTATGTAACTTTCCTTTATAACACGTACTGAAGGTGTAATTTGACAATCCCTGACCTAGAAACTATATTTAGGATTTGATTGTATGCTCCACAAAAGCCTGTGGCATCCAGTTTAGGTAACCATCTTTCCTTTATGTGGACTCAATGCATAGTAGACTCTCAGCATATATATGCTGAGTAAATGAATAAATGAAAGTAAAAATGTTACCCAGTTACATTTGCAATGTTTCCTATTTTGTATTGTAGGATGAGTCTAGTTGAGGATACCGAGAAATTGGATTCAGGCCCTTAGGATGTGGTGTGAATTGGTTCAAATGCATTGTATAACAAGTGGACAATATCTAGTAACTTTGAACATGAACATTCCTTTTGATCCAGAAATTTTATTTCCTAATATTTAGCATAGGAAAATATTATATTTGTGCAAATGGAAATTAATCTACTGACTGTGTGTGAAGTAGATTCACTGGTCACTGTGCTACTTGCATGTGTTTAGTAAGACACAACAGTCACTTGGGTCATGTGTAACAAATGTATTACCCAGTGATAGGCAGAAAAAGACAGAAGAAGACTAGGATTCATTGCATTCTTGTTGCTGTGGTCATTTCTTCCTTATCTCAGGATGTTGTATTCCCAGCACATTCTTCAGTTATTCAGTTATATGTGAGGAAGGGTAGGGGGAAATGGGTTGGCCCAAGGCCCTTGGTACGCTGTCTCAAAGTTCATCTCTTGACTTGGATATCTGCCTTATCAAATTTAGTCCATTTCATGGGCTTACTGGCATCTCTGGGTATGGAGGTCAACATTTTCCTCTTCAGATTGATGTAAAATCTTGACCAATACAATTTCAGTGCAACGTTTTTGGGCCTAAGTCAGAACACATTTGAGTAGGCCCAGGAAGACCTCTGCCACAAGCAGGGTGATCCTAGATAAGTGCCCATTTCAGAATCCCAGCATCTAGGGACCTCAAGTCCTTGCTTTGTTATTGCACCTGAGGTACTGTAGATCATGTCTGAGTAATCAAAGATGAGAGGCATCTAGAATAATTTGTGGAATAGGGAGATGATGAATATCTGTAACAGCTGTTTATTAACCATCCTGCATAAAGTCATTTTGAAGATCATAGGCTAGGAGAAATTTGTAGAGACAGCAAAAATCAAATTTCTGGGAAGTGGCTCACTGAAAAGTAAGGAGATAGAAGTCAAACTTACTTTCACTCCTTAAGTCCACATTATTGCAATTTTAGCTATTGTGGGAGAAGGCCCCTTTTTGGTCATTGATTAAATATGTCTGACATAGGGTAGAATTAAATGAAATTGAATCATTCTGAAAATCAATAAAACAATTAATCTTTTTAAAAGATTAATAAAATTGATATACCTTTGACCAACCTAACCAGAAAGAGAAAAGTAAAATCTCTAATATAATCTATCAGAAATGTTAAAGAAGAAATAACAACAGAAACTTCAGAAATTCAAAAAATTCTCAATGATTACTACAAAAACTCTATTCCCAGAAATATGAAAATATGAAAGAAATGGACCCACACCTGGAAGCATGCCACCTTCATAAACTCAACCAGAAAGAATTAGAAATTTTGAATAGACCTACATCAATCACTGAAATAGCATCAACTATGCAAAATCTCTCAAAAAAGAAAAGTTTGGGACAAGATGGCTTCACATCTGAATTCTATCAAACCTTTAAAGAGGAATGAGTACATATATTATACAACCTTTTCCAAAGCATAGAAAAAAGAAGGAATACTTCCCAAAACATTCTATGAAGCAAATATCACCCTGATCCCCCAAACAGAAAAGATCCAACAAAGAAAGAAAATTATAGACCAATGCCATTAATTCAACAAGATCTTAGCAAACAGAGTTCAACAACACATCAAAAAAAAAAAAAAAAAAAAATTATACACCATGATCAAGTTGGTTTTATTCCAGGGTTACAGAGTTGGTTTAACATATACAAATCTATAAATATAATACATCACATCAATAAAATAAAAAACAAAGACCATATGATTCTCTCAATTGATGCAGAAAAAGCTTTTGGTACACTTAAGAAAATAGACATAGATGGGACATTTCTTAAACTGATAAAGGCCATCTACACCCACAGCCAATATCATGTTGAATGCAATAACCTTGAAAACATTTCCACTCAGATCAGGAATTAGGCAAAGATGCCCACTGTCTCCACTGCTATTCAACATGCAATGGAAGTCTTAGCAATCACAACTGAGCAAGAGAAGGCAATCAAGAGTATCCAAATAGGGTACAAGAGGAGATCAAACTCTTACTCTTCAGACACGATATGATCCTGTGTCTGAAAAATCCCAGGGATTCAACTAGAAAACTCTTAGAAGCAATCAAAGAATACGGTAGTGTCTCAGAAAACAAAATCAATACTTACAAATCAGTAGCTTTTATATATGCCAACAATAGTCAGGCTGAAATTGTAGTCAAGGACTTTATTATTATTATTATTTTTTACAGTAGTACCAAAGAAGATGAAATATCTGGGAATATACCTAACAAAGGACATGAAAGATCTGTATAAAGAGAATTATGAAACTCTGAGAAAATAAATAGTTGAAGATGTTAAGAAATAGAAAAACATACCATGCTCATGTCTGGGAAGAATCAACATTGTTAAAATGTCCACACTACCCAAAGCAATCTACAGATTTAATGCAATCCCTATTGAAGCACTATTGTCATACTTTAAAAAGCTTGAAAAATATAGTGCTGTGTTTTATATAGAATCAGAAAAAAACCTCAAATAGCCAATACATTATTCAGAAATAAAAGCAAATCAGGAGGTACTACGTTACTAGACTTCAGGCTATACTATAAATCTGTAGTGATGCATGGTACTGGCACAAAAACACAGAGGCAGATTTATGGAACAGAATAGAGAACCAAGAGATGAACCCAGCTACTTAAGAAATATATATGATATAAGAATATCATATAATCAGTTTGCCACCCATTGCTGATTGGTTTTCTCAAAGTTTGGTTCTATATTAAGGGCTTAGTATTGGTCTCCCATTGAGTCTGCATTTCAGTGGCTCAGTGGCTGGTCACCAGCCTTGGTAAGAGAGTGCCTATATTTTGCACCTCAGGCACAGAATCCATCTCTTCCACTTTCTTCATGGGCACTTTGTAAAAGCACTGAGATGAATGATGTCAGCGCTGACTGACATTTCCAGCTAACTCATTCTTTACACTTGGCTCTTCAGTGCCTGTACCTGGGAGGATCCTCTATAAAGGGCACTGAGTTAAGAAAGAAAGATCTGCATACTTTGTATATGTCTTCACCTCAAACTTCTTTAAATCTGATTTTCCTGTCTGTTTTTTTTTTTTTTTTAAATCTTTTTTGCAGGGGCCAGGTGTTGCTGAAATCAGTGAAGCTTTTGCAACAATTGATAGTCTACACATATCCTTATCTTGCACAGCAAGCTATTTTTCCCAATGTGTACAGTGACAACTATGTGGCTCCTCCCAAGTCACTGGTTTGTGAGGACGTTGTACACCACCACATTCTATGGGAACCCCTAAGAGGGGCTAAGGTGCAGCAGTAGTCAATTTTTTCGTTGCACAAATACCCATATATATTCTGACAATCCGCCTGTGACGCAAGCCTGAGCATCTTCCCTCTTTTGTCACCTGGTTGTATGAAACCTACTTACCTAGTTATGAACTGAAAAAGAGATGTTGGAACAATGGCAGCCCATCCGTGTCTCAGGGAAATTGTTTTTAATGTAGCAAATAGCTTTAATTCTTTCTATTACATGACAGCAAGCTTAATGTGAGATAGAGTTTAAGGTACATAGGGAAAGTTTGCTTAATAATGAAGGTATTGCCCAATTCATAATTGCTAAGTCATGGAAGAAGCCCAAGTGCCCATTGACCCACGAATGGACTAGTAAATTGTGGTACATGTATACCATGGAATATTATGCAGCCTTAAAGAAAGATGGAGACTTTACCTCTTTCATGTTTACATGGATGGAGCTGGAACATATTCTTCTTAGCAAGGTATCTCAGGAATGGAGGAAAAAGTATCCAATGTACTCAGCCCTACTATGAAGCTAATTTATGGCTTTCATATGAAGGCTATAACCCAACTATAGCACAAGAATATGGGGAAAGGGTCAAGGGAGGGTAAGGGAAGGGGGAGGTTGGGGTGGAGGCAGTGTAATGGGTGAGGCCACACCTACAGTGCATCTTAGAATTGGTACAGGCAAAACTTACTAAATCCAGAATACAGATGTCTACATACAATAACTAAGAAAATGCCATGAAGGCTAAGTTGAACAGTTTGATGAGAATATTTCAGATTGTATATGGAACCGGCACAATTGTACCCCTTGATTGAACTAATGTACACCGCTATGATTTAAAAATAAATAAATAAATAAATAAATAAATAAATGCTTTCACTCTTAAATTAAAAAAAAAAAAAAAAATTAAACCTTGGACCAGGATATCTGAAGCATGAAGCATCAAAAATCCTAATTTGAACCCAGATTTACAGTCACTATAAAGATATACTTGTCAAGATAGAAGAACAGGATTATGATGTACTATAGCATTTTTCAGCTTGATTTATGACTTTAACATACTTAAATTTATGAAATGCATATCATCAATGAACTCTGGGTACATATTAATCTCTGAACCCCAGTTGAAGTTTTGCAAATACTAAGTAAGTGTCTGATAAGAAAGCATGTCTAATACCATTTAACCTAAAGTTGAAACTTTCTTCAGGGTATAAAAGAATGCTTAATCTCAGTTTACAAAGATAAATAGAAAGTACCTAATCAAGAAGCAGGAAATAGGGAAGTCTAAAGAGATCCTGATGTTGTTATGATGCTCTTTAGAAGAGAGCCAGGTTGACCTGAACAGAGGTCCTAGTTTCAACAAAGCCAGACCATAAGTTTTAAAGAACTTGTATTTCTATTTGCTCGACAAAATGCTATTTAAAATATTAGAAAATGGTATCTGCTATGGCCTCGCAACTTTTTTTTTCTCATTTCTAAGAGGAAAAAGAGAAGCTCCAACTGTGTTGTGAGCATATATTATTAAATTTGAATCATTGTATAATCGGTTCTTGCAAAACAGATTATCAAAAGCTCAAAAGTCCCTTAAAGTAGCACTTTTTAAGCTATCAAATAGCGAGGTAGATGTTTTATTAATACAGTTTTTCAATATTGTTGAAATACAATCTCACATTTTTTGTACAAGCATGTTAAAGTCATACATCTGAGTTTATGACACCACCTTGGAATTAAGCAAGAGAGCCACAACACCCCTTTCAATTTGACAATAAATATGAATGTTAAATATATTTAAGTCTAAATAGAGATTTGAAGGATCAGATTCCCAATCTCTTAATCTATGCAATTCTGTGGGAAGCTCCAACCTGTGGGGGCCAAGTCAAATATGAGGGGTTCCTAGTCAAGTAATCTGACCTGTCACTGAAATCCACTGAATTTCACAGTTTGAAACAAGGATCCAACCCAATAGATGAACTGAAAGATAAAGTATATTTTACAGCTAAAAGTGTAATGTTAATAATATTTAAGTGTAGGTGAAACTTAAATTTTTATCTCTGTTTTTCCTTTACAGGTTTTTATAGTTGTTTATTTCTATCTCTATGCTCATGAAAATTTCAGCTAATTTAGATTTAATATGGTTAAAATATTATTGCTAACTCAATTTGTAGCACATTGTGTAAAACTTTTACTCTGTTAATATTCAAAATCAAAGAAGCAAACAAAATAAATGCTCCCTGTCAATCCCCAACAATTTAAAGAGGAAAGCATGAAAATTTAGATCCTCTGCCTGTTTTTCACTTTTTTAATGTAGAATTTGCTCTCAGTAGTCCTTTGAAATTCAAATGCTATATGGCAATTTTCAGAACTTTTCTCTTTTCTTCACTGTATTTCTTCTTTTTATTATTTTTAATTACATTAACTTATGCTGTTACTTTATTTAAATAACCTTACACTTAAATCTGATCCTATAATATACACAACACATGGCACAAACATAAAGTAAGAAAACGTTCCCCATAAAAAGTAAAATAATATCAGCACATTGTACCCCATGAAGGCATCAATGTATACATGATCTATGTGTTTATGATTTAATAAAAGAAACAAAAGATACTGGTTATCTCTAGGAAGGAGGGAATTTTGATTGTGAAAAGGCATATGGCAGTTTTCCAGGACTTAGGTATTTTTTTAAATCTTACTTTCATGACTGTTTGCTTTATAATAACCATATAAAGCAGTAATTTTGTTTTGTGCATGCTTATTTATACATTTAACCAATTTAATTATAAAAAAGTTAAAATCCATTATGTCTATTAATTACAGGGCTTTTTCGACAGAATTATAATTTGACTTTAGTAGATAGATTATACACTGGAAGACATATTTAACCTACTGCTTGAATTCAGGTAGATTTTAAGAGGAATTATTTTATCTCTCCACAAAGTTCTTGGGGATGTTTACTCTATTAAGAATAAGCAATCAGCTAAAGTTTAAAACAAGGGTCCTGTACCATGTCCAAGGAATCTTGCAAAAATTATCTAGCCCCAGATTACAGATACAGTACCTGGAAATATCATATGAAAATATTTTAGATCATGAAAAAAGAAACGTCATATAATGACAGTACAAAACTTATCAATGTATAAACTCTTTTAAGAATAAAATATTCTCTGAAATTTTCTATTATCACTAACCTCAGCTGATCTTATTCTGATAAAAAATTAGATGTTCATATAGTCAATCTGATCAATAGTGTACTGTTAATAAAAGAATGAATACTATGTTGACTTGGATGATTAATTTTGTTGTTCCAGGCAAACAAATAATTAAATTAATTTATTATTTGAGCAAATTTATAGAAATCTATTTTACCTTGAAATAAATCAATATTACAAAGGAACATAATTATTTTCTGTAAAACATCTTTTAGGATATTGGGATTCACATCAGCATCTGTTTTCCAAGTGTATTTGTGGCAGGAAATATTCATGCATTTGTTGAACAGCCAAAATTGTGACCTACAAAATCAATCTTAAATATTTGCTCAAACCACAACTGAACACCTTTACTGCCTGAGAGAAAGTCTTCTAACTACATATTTCAACTGAAATTATGTATCGACCTTCATTCTTTAGTATGTAAGCTGTAGGAAGAGGTCTGAGGCTCAAGCAACAGATACTTCACCTGATTTTTAATTCAAAGGCACAGGGGCAGCTAGAGGTTAATAGTTAACAGTGGCTGATGAAAGACGCCATCACTATTTTAGGAAGAAGTACCCAGAATAGCAAGAAGTTCAGCCACAACAATGATGATGACTGAATATCTGAACCCAAAAGTTCTGATGTTGGACATGTATTATAGATTTCATTTAGTTCTTGGGAATTAGACATATTCCTTTGAAAATTCTGCTTCATTCTTGGTAATTAGACATATTCTTTTGAAAATTCTGCTTCTACTTAAGTAAGGTAGGTTGGCCTTCTATTGGTTTCAACCCAAGGTTCTGATTTATAAAGCAATTTCTTAGTAATGGATTTTACCGGAATTTGACCTACTGTATTGTTATTTGTTTCTCTATAGGTTCTTCTCTTGCTTTATACGCAATACTAATAGTCATCTGAGTATCATTGTCTTTTTTTAAAGTATTTATATTTTGTTTGTGTTTATATTGAAGGCAAGACCTATCACACTGTGGTATCACAGTGTGGAATGATAGACAGTGGAAACATGGAGGGGTGAGCAGGTGGGAGGAGGGTGGATGCTTGGGGATTGCTTGCTGAGGACAGTGTGTGTTGTTCAGTGACGATTGCGCCAAAGGCCCTGACATCCCTCACAATGCAATATATTAATGTAACTGCATTGTGCTTAAACCTCAGGAATATTAATATTTATAAATAAAAAATAAATGAGCAGCTTAATGGCATATTAGTCATTGTCCTTGTATCATTTTAGCAACTAAAAGGGAGGATATATTTAAATGTGGAACTAGAATGTTCATAACATAAAGAGATAAGAAATGATGAGGGTAGCAGGCACCCTGATTTGATTATTATTATACTGTATACTTGTATTGTCAAAACATCATATGTACCCCGTAAGTATATATAACTGTTATGTACCCACAAAAATTAAGAATTAAAAAAAAAAATTACAATTGAGGGAATTTCTTGAGCAAACTGATTTGAGAAAACCCATACAAAAACCCACACTCTCTGGAGAGCCTAGCCTTTCAACCACAAGGATGAAAGACACAGCCTTTGTCTCCTCTGTAGGGCACAAAAGGACATTACTGCTTTTACAGAGAAGGAAAAAAGTGGCACAAATTAGAATACAATCAGATAATAAGTAGATTCATTCATTGAAAAAGATATGAAATAATTAAAATTTTTATGGGAGTTGTGCCATATATATTTTGAGGTAGTCCTCACATTTTTAAGAGTTTCTCCTCCATATGGGCAGCACCTGTGGCTCAAAGGAGTAAGGTGCTGGCCCCATACCCCAGAGGTAGCAGGTTCAACCCCAGCCCCAGCCAAAAACTGCAAAAAAAAAAAAAAAAAAAAGTTTCTCCTCCATATTCTAATGATTAGCTGAATAAAAATTTACTTACAAAACCCACCATATTCAATTACTTAGAAAATCATTGGATGGATATTAGAGCGATTAGTGAGGACGCTCTATGGATATACGTAAATTCTGAGATTGGAATACCTATTTTCTTTATTATATTTATCTCTAGATTTATGGACTTTATAAGATCTTTAAATATACAAGGAAAAAGGAAAAAAGGTATAAAATACTCCTGTTTTTAACAGAATAAAGCTAAAAAATAATTGTAGGTATAAGACTATTAATAGACCAATGCACACACTCTAAGGGATTGTACCCATTCGGTGAAGATAAACTTCTGCTAATAAATAAATGTATTTTAAACTTTGTTGGTGGTAAAATTTAGTGATAAAATAATATTATCTAGATGAATAACACTAAGGTTGCTTTAAAAATTGCTACAATGAGTACAATGAAATAGGTCTAACAAATAAGGAGTATTTTTGAGTAATTCATGTGAAAGAGAATCACATGACTTCTTCAGCTATCTAACTATTAAGAATAAGTTGATGCTACTGCCAACCTTTAGCATATTTATTTAAAAAAAGATGAAAAAAATTAAATATTATAATTTAGATATTTCATTCTGTTTATTTATATGAAAATATGATTTTCTTCAAATGAAATAGAATATGATCTGATAGGCATGATTCAAATAATTTATTATGCTTGTTAAACATGGACTTATCTCGACATTGACACCCACCCATATACCTTTAGTGAGGCTACAATCACCATGCAGTCATTGTCTTTACTTTTTTAAAGCTTCCATTATGAAATTAGTGTACAAATTTACTGCATATATGTGTGTACATGTAAGTATATACACACACACATATGCCATGTATATTTATATGTGGGATAGGGTGTGCACTCGAGCTAATATGCAATATTTTGCTTGTGTTATTACTTTTCATGGTTTATTCTCTCTAGTTAAAAAGTGTTTATTTATGTGAGAAAAAGAGAATCCAGCTTTTCTAACAGTTCCATGAAAAATCTAATAACTTTTAAAACTTAAATTGCTAATGGTATTGATTTCCACTTCATAAATACTTATTGATCTATAGTGGATTAAATGTGTAAATTGCAGTTTCTTGGACACAGGTAATATATTATGTTCTAAAAAAATCTATCTAACTTTTGATTTTTTAAATGAATTGTCCAAAAGATTGTATATTTTCATGTGAACGGTTTTTGATTGTTCTTTTGTGTTTAAAAAACATGCACACACATTTTGCCATGACTTGTTTTAGAATATAAAGATACTATATTTACCAAAAATGTATGACCATAATTATTCTACATTTCAACAAATGGATTCCATGAAGTCACTTGACTTGCTATGAATCATGCTACTTCTTTGACTAACGCTGTGATAGCAGGTATTGTGAATTAAAAACAAAAGATAAAAGGCAAAAATTATTAGATGGCATTCTTATGCTTTTCCTTCGACCACAATAATTTCCATTACATTATATGCTAATCAATAATGCATAAAAATCTGTATCAGTTAGAGTATGATAAATTAAAAAAATATTGTATATAAACTCTGTATTACTAATATTTCGAGGGCAATAGTTTTGCATTTGGTGACACCTTTAGATTCAACTTTTAAATTTACTTGGTAATTAAAACACATTATTAGCCGAATGCCATACATTATTCTGATTTTCTCAATTTAATCTAATATCTTGCTATTACAGAATTCAATACAGAATGCAATATTGCAATTGACTGTCCCTGCAAAAATTTATATGTTAAAATCCTAAGCCCCCAAATAATGGTGGTGTTCAGAGGTGGAGTCCAGGAACTTTGGGAAGTTAAGTAGTTTATGGAAGTAGTGCGTTTACGAATGGGACTAGTGCAGTTATTAAAGGGACCCCAGAGAATTCACTCACCTCCCTGTCATGGAGAACCCAATGAGAAGATGGCAGCATTAAACTGACACACATGGGGCCATGACCAGCACTGACCACATTAGCACACAGATCTAAGAACACACACCCCCAAAAAGGTGAGAAAAACATTTCGATTGTTTTGAAGGCACCCAGTGTATGTACGTTCTCAAATTCATCCAGAATGGTTAAGACACACCTTACCTCTGGCAGTCTTATCTGCCCAGACTTTTGTGCCTCTTGGCTGACGCAGTTTTTCAGATGCTCCTTGTTTTTGGTGACTGACAGTTTCAAAGTGTACTGGTCAGATATTTGGTACAGTGGGATTTGAAACTTGAATGATGTGAGTTTTATTGTGATTATTAGACTCTGTTTATGTGTTTTGAAGAGGGGGACCAAGGAGGAAATGTGCCATTTTCATCATATCACAAGACTTCATATTATCAGCATGACTTGTCACTGTTAATACTGTCACCTTGATAGCCTGGCTGAAGTAGGGTTTTTCAGGTTGACCACTTTAAAATTACTACTTTTCCTTCCTTTCTGTGCTGTACCATTTGGGAAAACGTCATTATACATGTGTGTGTGTGTTTAAGATAGATAGATGAGAGAGAGATCTCAACCTCTATCTGTTACACACACACATCTGTATCTATATTGAGCTAAGTGGGAGTTCATAATGACATCCCCAAATTTATTCCATTGCTACAAGATGATACTAGATTTCCCCCCAGCCTATTTCTAAGTTCCCACTCCATCAGTGACAATCCTGAATCCTTATATCTTCCACTATTTTACCTAATGTATTAAATTTTAGTATATACGTCTGCTGATAAAAGAATTGTTAACCTGCACCACCACAGGAACTTTATCAGCTTATGTACAATACTATGCATGATTCCTTTCGCAATTAGTTTTACAGATTCAAATCACTTCAAATAGTTCTTAGGTCAGCATTTTTTTCATCAACAACCTTCAGTGCCTTTCTTTCCCACACTGATAATACTGGTAGATTCTTTTGTCAGCATCTAATGTCATCTTAGAATTCCACAAACCTCTTACAAAATGTGGATAGATAGATGAAACTCAGTTGTCATTTTAATTTAAATGTCCTTGATGACAGATGATTTCAAGTGTCATTTACCCCTTGTATTTGTCATCTCAGGCTTTTGGGTCCAATTTTTTAAATTTTAAAGAAGAAAAATTAAATGAGAATAAACAAACCCAAATTCACCATCAAACACATATAATGCCACAGTGATTTATATAATATCATGAAAAAAATGACATCAGTAGCACTTCAGGCACATTAAAAATGGTAAAATATATAAATTAGTAGTGTCAATTATTACTAATTACGATTAGTAGTAGTACAAATTCTAAAATAAAACAAACAGTAGACATGATAGCTTTGTCTCAGCATTTGGTGAATTTATTCAGAACAGTCTTCATAGCCTTTATAACACATATGTACAATACTGTACCTGGAGTTACTTCTTATAGTCAGATGGTCATTAAGTTGCTTTCCTAAGAGATGTTAAGTAGTACGATAAAGAATTTATTTTGATTGGAGCAGAGCCCTTGTCTGCCTTACTGATTTTTTAAAAATAAGAACAATTAAAAACTACTTAGCCCACTAAATATATGTAAGGCCAAAGGCAAGGAGAAATAAACCATTTAAAATAAAGTGTCAAACACATAAATCATTCGAAAGATCTCATTATGGTTTTTAGCTGCTCATTCTGTTACATTTCATTCAACAAAAATGTTGTGTCTATTTAGTTTTAGACACAATACAATTGTTTTTGTGAATAGAACCTCTAATTAAGGTATTACTACGATTTATTTCACAATTGATCAATACCAATAATTCATTTTATACATACTTGCACACACATAAGCATGGTTAACAATATGTTAAATGATGACTGTGTATCAGGCTCTGTTCTAAACACTGGAAGTTTGCAGTAAACAAAAAAGCCCAACACCCCTGCTCTAAGGAACTTACATTTTAGTGACAGAGTCAGAAAATACATAAAATTAATGCATAAAATACATATATTAGGTAATGATACAAACACATACATATATATTATGGAATGTAGAGTTTTTTACATAGGATTTTGCCATGTAAATATTTAAATTTTTTCACAGGTTAAGAGAAGGGGTATTCCAAAAGGCTAAATTCAATGAGAAGGATTTCATGGAAAGGTCCTTGGAGGACACTACCTCTGCTGAGCTACCACTATAAGACCTGAACTAGTGTGAAAGGAGAGAGAGTATCAGCTGGGCCCTAAATACCACCTATGATTTCCATCACCATCATCATCATCATCATCTTTAATAATAACAATGGCCACTGATTCACTTATTCCTTCTAAAACTCTTGGAAAGAACAACAAACACATTGACCAAATCTAAATCTTTGCTTGACTATATAGAGAGGAAATTTAGATGATACTCATAGATCTAGATTTGAACAATGGTAGGAAGAAGTCAGCAGGCAGACTTAATCTTTTAACTCTATTTTATTTCCAAGCAAAAACATCAGTAATACTATGCTTCCATAAAACATAAAGTAAGCATTACTTAGACAGTGAGGATACACTCACCCTCTCCCTAAAAGAGTTAAACTTCCCACTTCGTTTCTAACCTTTGATTTCATTTAGCTGCTATATAATGTTTCTTCGATGTTAAATACTACTATTAAATATTTTGTAAATATTAAAATATGGGATTTACTACTACTAATTTTTATTTTATTTAATACATTGTATTTTGACAGTAACATAGATGGGTAATGCAAAATAATTGGTTAAAAATAAGTAATTTTTCATATTAAATAAAGGAAGCTATGCTTCCATATCATTAGTTTTAAACTATCCAGATGGTCATAGCAAGTATTTATAAATTTTTTTTTTCCAGTGCACAGTCCATATCTGCTTTTCTCTCAGCAAGCATGCCAAATAATTGGGGTACCTCACTTAGTTCATGACAGCAACCTTTACTCCTGCAGAGTTTGTGTTAATAGCAGTTACACTTATAATGCATTGTTGAATTTTCTATTAATTTATCAAGAGATTTGGAGTAGTAAGATGTCCCCTTAAGAATATTCTGAGTTTTAAGTGTACAAAAGTTGTTGGGAAAGTATCCAGTTATATAACTTTTAAAATAAAATAACAATAGTATTATCAATGGCTGAATACTTTTTGGACAGTCCTCATATTTTTCCTTGCCCACATTGTGGAGTGGCAACCCAATATTTTCTTAATAAGAAGGATTCATTGATTCAGTCAATACTGTAACCCTTTCATGTGTCTCTGGGTGCAATAGAATGAGGAGTGCTAAATAGCTTGCAGTCAAATGTAATTCTGATCATTCTTAGTAACTGTTCCAACAATATTTTGTCATCCAAAGCTCATCATACAATGAGTCTGACAAAAGGCAAGCCACCCTGCTATCCAATTGTCTGCTTCAGAGAGATAGAACCATGGTAGTAAAGGATTTATTTACAGGTCCTAGACTCAGAAGTCATGACATGGCACATAGGGGACCATATGGAAGAACTAGTAAAGAGCAGGCTTCCTCAAGCAGGTAGAGAGCTGAGGGAGGGAGAAAAAGAGGAAGAGAGAGAGACCATTGTCAAACATCTTTACTGGGAATCATGGTGGAGTACATAAGCAAAAGGTGTATTTGAGGATTCTGTTGCTGTATTTGAATATCATGATGTTCCATGGGGGGGGGGGGTGCAAGAAGGGGAATTTGTGACAAGACCAGGATTATCACCCTGCTGTACTTCTTCATCTGGACGAAATACTCACACCTGGTTTGTGGGGACATTGAGACATGAGAAAAATAGGATGTTTAAAAATTTTATGATGTACAGATGCACTACTTACCTCTGTCCCTGAAAGGATTTCCCTTCATCCATATGCTTCAGGACTACAACTCACTTTTAACCAAGTTGAGATTTTGTTCAAAACATGTGAAAATCTAGCCGGAATTTTTCTTGTTAGTTAATTGGTAACAGAGTACTCTTCTTGAGACTATAGACTTAGGTTAGGAAGAAGTATATATGCAGTAAAGCATTAAGCCATAAGAGGCAGAACCACTTGGTGGTCAAGCTTATTCACATCATCAAGACGTGAGCAAGTTGATGATGTATCACAACTGCCTCATTGGGCAGACATAGTAATACTCAGTTCAAGAACAGTAGCTTGGGTTGCCTATTAACTTGGTGGTATATATTTAAAAAATCCATCTCTTCCTGGGCTTATATAAAGTCACTTTCCTTTTTTTGAAAGAAAAAGAATTTTATTTAGTGATAGGATAAACTCATTCAAAAACTCCTGTAATTTAACTACAGGAGCCGATCAAGTCCTCCATCAGCACACTTCGCTGTTACTGACGCATTAGAACTACTGAATTTCTCAGGTGGAATGCATCACAGAAGGCTGAACAAGTTGGAGAGATTTCTTGTGGTTTGGACTATAATCCAAATTGGCAACATTCTGGTTGTTCGGTAAATGGGCTAATGTATGTTGCCTCCAAAACTGAAAGAGTTTGGTGGTGTATTTCTCTTCTAGTGCTAGAGGGTGATAGATGCAACAATTAACACTTTATCTAGGAAGGGACAACTTCATGTGACATTGTCTAGAGTTTTGCACCCCTAGACTCTTTATAAAATGTTTAATTTCTGAAATATTTTCAAATTATTTTTTACCCTTTAGAAAATACGTTCCCTTTAAAGATTTATAGACTGTTATTTTCCAAGTTTTATTATCATGACATCATCCTTGTGATGGCAATAGACCAGCATAATGTCACCAACATTTATCCCATATGCATTACTTTGGACAAAAGAAATTGTGCATGAAGTGGACCAGAATGGCAAATGAGCAAGTGAACTACATCATAGCAGAGATATAAAAAGTTCCTATACTCTTGGGATTTAATTGAGAGTGTAAATGATTATCTTATCCAAATGAGAACAAGTGCCTTTAGTTAGTATTTATTAATAAAAGTTAAGAAAAAATTCATTTTAATAGCTGAATTTCCATCTTCAGAGCCTCTATTGATTACATTGCCTTCAGTAAATCAAACAAAAACAAAATCTAACATACCAAATACTGGAAGTATCACTTGGTTATATTGGTTACAATCCATTAACACTTTCCAAGATTACTCTGTCTTCTGTAGAGAACAAATAAATAGCTTGATTTGAAATATGTGGGCGTAGCCATCCATACCACTCAAGTTTTATTTATACTAATTTCTAGACTGTCTTAAGAAATCCAATGTTAAGAAGAAAGGGCCAGAAGTAGAAAAACCATTAGACCATTTTAATTGGTCTTCTCCACTTTAATATAGATCACCTCCCAGGTTGGAAAAGGATATCGAGATTCTGTTAGCAGCTGTATGTGTCTACTTTATATATACATTCTGGGAACTGGGGACAGATTTAGGATCAATCTGGAGTCATTGCAACATATACTTGAGGCGAAATTGCATCAAAATGTGACTTCCATAAGTTTCTACATTGCCTACATTGACTGGTTTATAACACAAGGAATTTACAGTTAGTGTCTAGTAACTAAACAATAAACCAGTTGTTTAGTTAATGAATGAATGACCTTCAGGGAACATCAGACTGAATACTAACCATAAACATTTGGGAAGTATAGTCATGCACTGTGTAAAAATGATTCAGGGAACTATGGACAGCATATGCTCTCATGGTCCCATGAGATTATAATACTGTGTATTTACCGTACCATTTCTATGTTTATATACGTTTATGTACACAAACACCACTGTATTACAATTGCTTGCAGTCTATAGTGCAGTAACGTACTGTACAGGTCTGTAGTCTAGGTAGGTAGGAGGTTATCATCTAGGATTGAGGAAGTACGTTCTACCATGTTTGCACAACGACAAAATTGCCTCATGGTGCATTCCTCAGACTGCCTCCCTATCATTAAGTAACACATGATGCTACAACAGTGCTCTTCCTCAAAAGTACCCACACTCGCTCTTTATTAACAGGATTCTGATGTTTAATTCATATCTGAAAATGTGGTATAGGCTATGACTCGCTACTGTGTCTTTGTCAGAGCTAGATATTTTTTTCTTTTTCAAATAAAGTACAATAGTGTTGAATGAAAAAATATCTCATTCCTAGGAAACCTGCTATAAATTAGCTATAACAAAAGATCTCTCTCTCTAAACTAATTATAATCAGTGTTCATACTGCTGCTCATTCTGCTAGCCATGTCTACCTTTTATTTGGTAGTAAAATGTCACTAGTTTTCCTCTGACATTCTGCAATTCCATCATCATCCCCACCACATTCAGGGAACAGGTGTGTCACGTGATCATTCTTGGCTCGCCGAGAAGAACCACCGCAGAGTGGGTGAGAATCATGGTGCTCCTCTCAACAATGTGTTTCCAGAAAACTTTATGAAAGTGTGTCTTCTGGAGCTTCACCAAGTCTGACTGAACTGTAAATAAGACCACTCCAGCTATTGCAAGTTTTCTACTCAAAGGGAAATTCTAGGACTTGTCTTTCATATAATTAAGGCTAAAACAAAATGATAGTTTCGAACTGATCTGACATTATAGTTCTGCCTTAATTTACCGTTATAGTACGAACAACTCATTTTTTGTGTGTCAAGAAGAGAAGGAGTGCATCTTACCATTCTTTTGGTAGGTATTGCACTGTGTTACACATTGTAACTGTCTTACAGTTGCAGGAGCAATGAGAGTTGGAGTGAAGATGGATCTTTAAGAGGAATAAGTATTTCCCATTAAGTAAAAACCCTGAGGGGGAAAAAAAAATCACATTTTATAGCACAAATGTGGATGTGCACCTACTTGCTGAATATTTTTGTTTTAATTGTATTTTTGGAAACTGAATAAATAGCTACAGGATGATTGTGCAGATATAATAACTTCACCCTGTGAAAGACTTATATAGAATTCGACTTATTCTGCCCATTTATCATATAACGTTAACTCATATAACTCTACTATGATTGATGGGTCAAAAAATTCCTGCAGTGTGCCCAGGAGTTAGTTCCAATTCATGATCTAAAAATTTCAAAATTAATGGAATACTTTTATCTCTCTAGTTAGGAGTACATGTGATATATAGTTGTACTATTATGCTGGGAAGCCTAGGGCGAAGATTCATTTCAAGCATCTGTAGTGTTATCACAGGGACCTTTTCTAATTATCCTCTTTCTCTGATGGGCATTGAGTCTTTGAAATGACTCAGGTCTGGAAATTGAGGACTGAGCTCAAAGCTGGCTCTCCATATTCCGTATCTAAACCATTTAAGGTATAGTTATAAAGAGCATTTGCGGTTAGCTGATAGAGATTTTTTCTAGAAAAATTGTAATTTATGATTAGACTCTATACTATATTCCCAAATGTCCTTTGTCACTTTGCTTTAGTCCTGCCTCTTCTAAAATAGAATGCCCTTTGCCTGTTATAGAATACAATGTTGCCATCCCAGGGATATCAGGAACTCAATTCAATACCAGGAGCTCTTATCATTCCATCTCAAAACATATAGGCATTTGGTTTTTGCAGGATTTGTAACAGATTTTGGATGTTTCTTTCCCTGTATATAATACAGGGAACATTTTGGAGAAAAATGTTTTCTGGTCCAAGTTACTGGTGAGTGAGTGACTAATATGTGAAAAAATCTTCTTGGGGGTTGCTACCAATTTAAATCATTAAACATTTTACTTTACATTATTGCAAGAAATTTTGGCATTATATTTCATTGAGTCTAAGCCACTAAACTATACGGAGTATTTAATTATCCAACTGAGGTTAAGTTCATCCATATTAATAACCTATACACTACTATTGCAATTTTGTAAGGAAAATTGCAATGTTGGAGGTGTTAGTTGATGAAACACGAGGTGCTGATGCAGGTGTTGATGCAGGAAAGACAGATGGTAATGAAGGTAATAATGGCTACAGAGGAAAAAAGCAACAACCCTGAGAAAAAAAATTACATTTCATAGCACAAATGTGGATATTCACCTACTTGCTGAATATTTTTGTTTTCATTATATTTTCAGAAACTGAATAAATAAATGAATAAACTGAATAAATGCCACTCTGATTAAAATCTGTGGATTTTCTTTTTTCTTTCTCTTTCTTTCTTTTTTTGCAGTTTCTGGCCAGGGATGGGTTTGAACCCACCACCTCTGGCATAGGGGGCCAGCGCCCTACTCCTTTGAGCCACAGGTGCTGCCCGTGGATTTTCCATTTGTTATCTATAGCTACTAGAGAGAGAGAGAACAAATTTCTGTGAATGTAAAGCAGATTCATATAGGTAGATTGTAGTTGTTACGTGTTGTTTGGTGCCCAGAAGGGAAAACATACAAATATGGCCCATGATGACCATGACAATAATGTAAGTGTAGAATGTTTATCACTCCTTGACCTTCATAAATGTGATTGTTCTTATATTTCTCAAAATAATCATAAATTTTCATTGATCATTATAAAGTAAGTAGTGGGTAATTTATCTGCTTTATTAACTTGTCTCCTGTATACAAACAATATTTTTTTCTTGTCTTGTAAAGACTTGTTAACCATGGAGATAATAGAAAATAATACATATCATGGTCCTATACACATTCCAGAATCTCTGAAATGGGAATAAGACATGTCCACAGACATCAAATGTCAGGAGCTTGATGTCATGGAGAAAATGACTCTTTTGCCCATTCTCCTTTTTTCCATTTTTACCCCCACCCAAAAAATCAGCAGTATTTGACAAATGGGGCTATAATATATTATGTAAGTCTGATTCAAAGATTAAGGATATATGATTTCTTGTGTCTCACGTGGCATTATAGAAATTGAATTTGCTTATACACTTGGAATTTGTTTTTCACGGACAAAATGTATTGATGAATAACTCTCAACTCATCGGGCAAGTAGCAATGAAGAATAACAAACCTTGAGAGGGAGGAAATGGACAAGGTAATCCTAATGATTGCTCCAATTTATTACTCAGAAATATTTGTAGACCATGGTGTTGGGTGAGTGGTGAGTGGGGACCAAATGACAGGTCCTTAGGTTTCCAGGTTCTTGGTTCCCAGTGCTGAAGAATGGTAACTGGTACCAAATTAACAAAATTAACAAAAAAAAAGGTTTAGGGCTAGGTTTAGGGTTTAGGGTTTAGGTTTAGGGTTTATTTTTGAAATAAAATATAAACAAAGGGAACAAATGAAATTTAGTAAAAGAAAGTTTGTTAATTACTTACACAGTAAGGCAGGCATGGTCCCAGTAACAGCAGGTATCACAAAAACACCAGTTTTAATTCTGACACATAATTTAAGGGGAATGTTACCTACTCTTTGTAAAGTTCCTTTTTTTTTTTTTCTGATTGGTCCACCTAGAGTCTTAGTCAATTCTATTGTACTCTATAATTCTTGTAGTGTTCATAAAGTATTCTTTCTAAACCCATTTCTGACACTGTCAGGTGGACCTGACCACGTTCCATAATTGCATTGGGAAGTCCCTTAAGCACTAACTTTTTTTTCCAGGAATTGCCTAACTGCAGGGTCTTGTGTCATCCTATCCTCATGACAGCCCAGAATACCCTCACCACATGCACCCTGCTCATGTCCAAGTCATCGCCTAACAATGACAGAGGCACGGGGAACTCAGGCAGTCTACTGCAGGTGAGAAGTCAGAGCTGGGAGCCTAGGAAGCCAAGACAGTTGGAGGTCTTTGCTTTCATAAAGAAGAGTACAGGGAAGAGAGGAGGAAGAAGAAAGAAAACTCCAAGGATTTGAACAAAAGGCTAACTCCAGAATATTCACGTGAGTATAAATCATTGCATATGTATGAGGAAACCACAGGGCGGACAAGCAGCCTATTCCAAATATCCAGGAGAGATTCAGTTCATCTCTGAGTATGACAAGCTTGGGCCATACTTTATCGTAAGTAGTGTTTCATTGTCTTTTGCTATTGAACTTATCTGTGGAGAGTTGGAGCAACACCATCATCTACCATTTGGATAACAGCCATTTTCTATGTGGTATTTTCTAGTTTCATTTATCAATTAATTTCTATCATTTAACCATTACATGGTTATATAAAATATGAGAGCTCTATTTAAAATATTATATGCTACATAACATACTTTCACTTTTCATTTTAGATGTTTTCCTTTAATTATCCATATAATTTTATTTCTGTCAGTTATTATACCATAAAATATTAATCTCCCCTTCGTATTACCTTTTATTTTTACAATTACTTAGTCTCTTTTCTCATTTTTTCTCATGTCAATTTTATTTTATTTTATTTTTTTTTTTTTTTGGAGTTTTATTTATTTATTTTTTATTGTGGAGAAGGGGCAGGGAAAGAAGGCGGGGGAAGAGGTGAGTGACAGGGTCGGGCTAGTGGCATGGTACCACATTGGCTGTATCTAGGTAGAGGCAGTTTCAGGCCGGGCCTTGCTGAGTCATTGCTACGCGGAAGTAGCTCGATGGATCTACCTCTAGTCAGGCTCAGGAAGTTGCACTAGGCCTCAGGCACATGG
>CAUYPK010090261.1:0-15454 GCA_963574355.1 Loris lydekkerianus
GTCTCAACACAATTGTGAAATTGCCAGGAAGGCTATGTTAACCAGTGTGATATAAACGTGTCAACCGGTCTGTGAAACTAATGTATGATGCCCCATGATCATACCATTGTACATAGCTATGATTTAATAAAAAAAAAATAAATAATAAAAAAAACAAACAAAAAAAAAAACAATGCTGGGTGGCACCTGTGGCTCAAAGGAATAGGGCGCCAGTCCCATATGCTGGAGGTGGCGGGTTCAAACCCAGCCCTGGCCAAAAACTGCAAAAAAAAAAAAAATAAATAAATAAATAAAACAATGTTTGAAAAGAAAACCATCCATTTCTTTATTGGTGTCAACAGGTTTAAAAATGATACCTAATTTTTAGATGATGAGAGGTTTAATTATTCCAACTGTCAGTTTATTTTGCCTAAGATATTAAAATCATATCCAAACACCTTTCATCATTTTTATATATATTTTTTACTAAAGATTAATTAGACAAACCCTGGAAGAGCATTTTTTAACCTGTAAAAGTAACTAGCTCACCTGTTTTCTCCTTTTGTTCTCTACGCCTAAAAAAATGGATAATGTCTTTTGGATTAGCTACCCGATCCACAAATTTCTGGCTAAAGCGAAGAACACTGAAGGGTTCAAAACCTCCACCGTAGTCCACCTGGAAATACAGAACAACCGAACGACATCTAAGTTTAACAATTTGCCAACTTTTAAGAAGCACACTCGTCCTTCAGTATTTATAGTGCTTATGCTCAGTACTCTTCAATTTATAAATTAAGTTTTACAATACATTTAAAAGATCGTGATGGTAACATTTATCCTATTGAGAAAAGAATGCTTCAAAGTTTATGAGCAAAATACTTTGTTCAATGTAATCAAGATAAACAGTAATTTCCAGTGTTGGAATGATTACATCTCCCCATGACAACACTAATATCTAGGTACTTACCAGGCACACCATCTAAGGAAGAAGGCAGAATTTCTAAACAAATTTCTTAACTTTCAAGACAACAAAACAAAGAACATCAAAATAAAGTAACAACCTGGCTCGGTGCCCGTAGCACAGTGATTATTGTGCCAGCCACATGCACCAAAGCTGGAGGGTTCGAACCTGACCCGGGCCAGCTAAACAATGACAACAACAACAAAAAATAGCCAGTGTTGTGGCGGGCACCTGCAGTCCCAGCTACTTGGGAGGCTGAGGCAAGAGAATCGTTTGAGCCCGAGAGTCTGAAGTTGCTGTGAGCTGTGATGCCACTGCACTCTACCGAGGGTGACATAGTGAGATTCTGTCTCAAAAAAACAAACAAAAAAAAACCCCCATAAAATAACAACCCTACATGTATTAATTAATTGCTCTGTCATCTTGGGGATGTGCCTTCATACTAGACAAAGATGGATGCTGGGAAAATCCAAGTAGGTAAGCATCCAAGAAGTCCATAATGGTAAATAGATCTTACAAAGAGAAGCACCACCTTCCCTTCTAAGACATACGATCATTTTTCCTAAACTAGCTAGTCTCAAAGTAAGGTCTGGGACCCAGCATGCCCCACATCACCAGCTTATCCAGAATGCTCCCCAGGCCAACTAGCCCCCACATTTCTGCTCTTCATCACACACAGCACTATCTGCTACATTGTCTGTTCGTTTACCTGATATTATGTCTCCTCACACCTCCACCTTCCGTAAGCTCAACGAATGCAAACCTCATCTGTTTTAGTGATGCTGTGTCCACCAGCATCCGTAACAGAAGAACTCCGTAAGATTTGTACAACATATTAATAAATTAATGAGGGCCCCTTAGTAAATACAGTGTAGCTTTGCAGTATTACTTACATGTCAATATCTGCTCTTTTGTTTCATGAATGAATAATTTACTGTGTTAGGTAAAGGAATGAGAATTTCCCATTTATATCTGCTTAATTCTAATGGTGTCAGCAAACATAGATGAGAAAAAATGGTACCTTTTGCTCTGATGATTTCCTTAAAGTAACTATCTTTCTATTACATTCCTAGACCATCTCTATAGTGGTCAAATTATAAAAGAGAAAATACTAAATATTAAAGCTCCCCCCAAAACTCTTCAGACATTTTAACAATTAATATACCGGTCTAGCTTTTTATTTGTAATTTTCTGCTCCTAAGAGTTACAGAACCCATTCATTAAACAAACTTCATTGGGTGTCCTCAATGTTCCAGACATTCTGCCTGCCTCAACCTGGGTAGAATAAGCATCTGGTTGGCAATGTTCATCTCATATCAGCCAGAGACAAAGCAACCCCGTGTTTGTCCCAACTTGGCTTTTCATCTGTGCCCATGCCTGGTTCACGCCATGGATACACGGGCTAAAAAAAATTAAACAAAAACGTGACTGGTGCTATAAGAGGTATGTACAAAATAGAATGAGGACACGGAGGAAGAGGTATCAACTTTGAGGTCAGGTCAAGAAAGTCTTTCTTGAAGAGGGAGGCTCTAGGTGCGTACTAAAAGTATAAGGAAGGAAGAGGGAACTGTGTTCCACATAGCAGGATGAACAGGCACAAAGTTTCCAGTGAAATAAAACTCCACTGGGTCCAGGAAGTTGTAACTTTTGGTCAGACGAGACGAGAGCTTAAGATGTGCTTGCAGAAAAGGGAGGATAAAACAAAGAGGTTGATTTGGACTAGATCATTGACCTCTGAGTCTACTCTAGAAAGTTTAGACTTTTTCCTCTCAGTGCTAGGGGATCATTAAGTTGTTTTCAACAGGAAAGATACACAGATTGTATTGTACAAAGATCATCTTGGCCTGAAGGTGGAGAAAAAGCTAGTGATGGGAAGACAGGAGGCAGAGCCCTGGGAGGAAGCTGAAGCAATGATCCAGTAAGTGATAATAAGGACTCAACTACAGCAATGACAGCGGGCTGGAGAAAAGGGACCAGACCACTTGTTGTACATAACGTAATTCATCTGGATCTCATAAATCTACAATGTACAAAACAAGGGACAAGAGATCCAGCTGGCCAGAATCAAACCAAGCAGTCCCACTCTAGACGGAACTCTTTATCCCCTTTACCTCCAAAGTCTATATCCCAGGATTTCCTCAACTTTAATGTGCATACACATTCCTCGAGGATTTTGTTAAAATGCAGTTGGACCTGATGTGTGGCATGAGAGTCTGCATTTTTAGTAATTCCCCAGGTGATGCCAATGCTGCTGGTTTAAGGATCACACTCCTTGAGTACCAGGTTGTAGGGGAGCCCTAGATGTACAGATAGATCAACATGGAAGTTTAAGTGAAAGTTTAGGAATCATTACTCTGTAGGTGGTTGTGAAAGGCATATACTTAGACTGAAAAAAAGGCTACGAGTAGGAAGGGATACAGAGAACTCAGAAAAAAAAAATCTACTGGATTAGACAACTGAAGGTCACCTTTTCTACTTGCTAGGTGGGGTCCCAGCCTTGACTACAGTGAATAGGTTATGTATGTTTAGGCGCTAGGGATAGAGTAAGAAAGACAGGGTAGGAACTAGGAGAAGAGAAAAGCGCAGAGGCAAAGAAGAGGCCTGTGGTTATTTCTTTGTTTATATCACAATGGAAAAGACAAGCAGGCTCAGAGGCATAGAAAAAAATTCAAAGAATAACCAAGTGCATTACGTGTTATGGGGGGGAAGGAAAAGAGGAAGGAAAAGAAAGTCAAGTCAGGAGCTGTGTAGAGAAGGTATGGGAGTGTAATCTTCATGAGGGTGGGGCCTTGGCCAGGTGACAGACTTGAGGGCAGTAAATGCGTCAGACATGCCTGAGAAACCCCAAGAAGGCCAAAGTGCCTACAGCAGAGTGAGAGGTGGAGAGCAGTTAAAGGTGAAGTCAGAGATCGCAGGCAATCTACTAAACAGAACAACAAATTATTTAGAAAATGAGAAAAAGAAATTATCAAACCTAACAATTAAATTGTGATTAAGTCAAATCCTCGCAGCTTTATTGTTTTTGCCTCCAGTGGTGATTGTTCTTTATTACTATAAAGACTCTTCTTACTCCTTCTCAAAAAAATCCATGTAAACTGTACACTAGTATACTTTGAAAATTAATAGCTTAATTTATATAAACAGCACTTACTCGCAGTCGTATAAGAGGCTTCTCTGGCTGTCGAGAATTTCCTAGACGTTCCCGTTCAGCATTTTCAAGCATTACCTTAATCTTAAAATAAAAATAAAGATTAACATCAAAGTACTAAATTGTACTGAAATTTCTCTGAACGGCATAATCATCTTTATTTCCTCAGTGATTTATACACCCAAAATATACCTTCTTGTAATGCTTTCATTAATACTATTCCTTGATGTTTTTCTTCATAGAAATTATTAATAAAATAATTTTTTCAGTCTCAAAAGCAGTGATTTTCAATTGGTGTGCTGTGAGAGGATTTCAGATGTGCCATGAAAATTTGTAAAGATCATTAATCAAATTATTTTCAAAAGAAATTCAAGGCACAGTAAGTATATTCTTTTTACTCTGTTTTAATCAACATAATTTAAGTGTGTCACAGAAGTTTAACTATAGGTTCAAGCGTGCTATGAAGTAAAAAGGGTTGAAAACATTTCTCTAAATGGGTAGCGTCTATGGCTGAAAGGAGTAGGGCACCGGCCCCATATACTGGAGATGGTGGTTCAAACCCAGCCCCGGCCAAAAAAATAGAAAAAAACATTTCTCTAAAGTAATAATTTTAAAAGATATTTAAAATATTACTCCTGTTCCAATTTTCTACTCATATTTCAATAAGGCTTATTTCATCTTACCAACTAAAAACCAAATCAATCAGGCTGGGTGGGCAAGGTGGTTCACACCTATAATCCTAGTACGCTGCAAGACCAAGGCAGGTACCGATGGCTTGAGCTCAGGAGTTTGAGACCAGCCTGAGCCCGAGCAAGACCCCTGTCTCTAAAATAGCCAGGTGCTGTGGTGGGCATCTCTAGTCTCAGCTACTCTGGAGGATGAGGCAAGAGAATCACTTGAGCCCAAGAGTTTAAGGTTGCTGTGAGCTATGATGCCAAGGCACTATACCCAGGGTGACAAAGTGAGACTCCGTTTTAAAAAACATAACAAACAAAAACATCTTGTTTTCTCAGTCATATCATCCATGGAAGACTGACCAAAGTATTTAGGGACCTACCTATCAGCAAAGGATCTTGAGTTATTTATCTTGGAAGAGTTCAAGTTGAAAGAAAGTAAGACGAATGTTTTCAAATATCTTAAGTTATCTCATACTATAACAGGGTAAGGTTCTAAGATTGTAGACCTGAAAGAGATCTGAGAACAAAACCACTTGTTCTTGAGAAGAGACCCAAGTTACAAGGAGGCAATAATACTAAAAGCCTTTTTACACGTGGCTGCATGCGCAGTCATTAGATATCTTCAGATGGCCAATTTCATAGCTGAACAACTCTCATCAGAAAGTTCTTCTGCTGGAATTAAAATCTGCCTCCTTATAACTTGGTTCTGACCTCAGGAACAATACAGAACAAGTGTTTTTGTTCTCACATCTTTTCTGCACCTAAGCTTGTCCTTTAACCTTAACAAAGCATCCTAGCAGAACTTTCCATGATGATGTTTTATATCTGCAGTATTCAATCAAGTTGCCATGAGCCACATGTGGATATAGAGCACTTGAAATATGGTTGGAACAATTGAGGAGCTGAATTTTTTATTTAATTTGCATTAATTACATGTAAACAGCCACATATTCTAATGATTATCATACTGGAAAGCACAGATCTATAATAAAATTATCCAAGTCAATTCTTTGAACTCAACAACAACAAAAAAAAATCACAAAGCACATTTTTGCCAGGCACCAGGTCAAACATCTGGGTATTTCAAATGGGCCTCTATTACTTTTGTGTCACCATCATCTTCTTTCCTCTCTGTATTCATGTTACCATTCAAAGTACAAAGGATTTAGGTGAAGTTGATTCAGTGGATCTCAAGCAGAGCCCTTCATCCAGGGATATACTATATACCATTGACTGTTATTACATTGGTTCACAGGACTGAAATACTTCCTCAACTAAAGTAGGTCTTATTGACTTTATCTAAAAATATTACCTTCTCCAAACAGAAGTTTTGTATGGCTTGGGTTACTTTAGGATTATCTGGGTTAAAAATGTCCGGATGATTAGCCAGAACAACATCCTCCATGAAAAACTGCCGCACTGTCTGAAGAGGAATTTTCTGCATATTCATCTTCCTCCCTTTAATGCGCAGCAAACCAA
Organism: Loris lydekkerianus; assembly: GCA_963574355.1. Lineage (NCBI taxonomy): Eukaryota > Metazoa > Chordata > Mammalia > Primates > Lorisidae > Loris > Loris lydekkerianus. The sequence continues at coordinate 6,245 of CAUYPK010090261.1, forward strand.
CATGTCTAAAATGGAGAGAAATAAAAATCCAGTCACAAAGTAAATTTCCTCAGAAAAATGTGCACATCAAAGCTATATTATTTCTTACTTTATAAAAATACTTTTTGATAACATCACATCCTTAAAAATAATTATTTTTGGCAATTTAATACTAACGCTATCATCAAAGGAAAAAATGGTAAACATTCTCCTTCCCCAGAATAAAATCTACTCATTATTTTTTCTGCTTGAACAAATATACAGTTATATGGAAAGACAAGTATAACAGTAAGCACAATAAAGGTTATCAAGACTATGAAAGCAGCCCACACCCAGTGGCTCACGCCTGTAAATCACCTGAGCTCAGGAGTTCGAGACCAACCTGAGGAAAATGAGACCCCCATCTCTACTAAAATTAGAAAAACTAGCCAGGTGTTATGGTGGGCACCTGTGGACCCAGCTACTCAGGAGGCTGAGGCAAGAGGATCGCTTGAGTCCCAGCGTTTGAGGTTGCTGTGAGCTATAATGCCACAGCATTCAACCTCAGGGCTATTGAGTAAGATTTTGTCCCAAAAAGAAAAAAAAAAAAAGACTATGAAAGTAGTATGTATAGACTATATTATTACAAATTATTATATGTATACACACATACATGATTTCACACCAGAACCATGAAAAAACACCCAACACACCCATCCTATGACCATATTCTTTAAACCTATTATCATCATAACAATCAGAACTTGAGTAGATTCAACGGGTAAAACCCATTATAAAACTTAAGTTCAATCACTGTTAAGTATTCTTTTTTGTTACATCATTCCCCCAAAGAATTAAAAGAAATGAAATACGCTATAAAATTGCATTTGTAATGAGAAAAATCTAAAATGGTCTTAAGGGAATTTGTTTATAAATGGACTTTGTGAAATAAATCACCACTTACAGCATCTAACTTAAATAAATAAAAATGTTAGTTTTTAAATACATCTAATGAGTGCAAAATCATTAATGCCAATTGGATGCCCTGTTATTGAAAATGGCTAAAAGTATAGGAAACAGTAAGATTATATAGAATAATCAATCTTCATAAATAAATCTATCATATAAACAACAATACTGCTCATACTTTGAGTCTGGGGGATGATTAGAATTTTATTATAGAAAGGTTTTCTTAAAAATTGACTTGAAATATGTAACAATTACTCACTTCTTTATAGCTTCTCCTGGGGAAAGAGCAGTAACCACAGAACTTCCAGGTTGTGATACATAGAAGAGCTGCTGTTCATTTTTGGTTGGAGCTATTTTACACTCATGTTCATGTCCCCAAATAACAAGATCAATGAAGTCATCCAAAAATTGTTCTGGAATAAAGTTAGTGCTTCCATGTTTACTCCTATACCAAGATTTTGAAAAATAAATAATGTAAATTTGCAGTGATTTAGAAAATTTTCATATTAAATACACCTATATAGGACTTTCCCTCCATTTATTAAAGATTTATTACCTCATTCTATGTGTCAGAAACTGTGCAAGGGATTGGAAATGCAAAGGTAATTAATAGACCTCAAGAACACAAACAAGTGGAAACCCTAAAAAAGGAAGCCATCAATTCTACATTTAGGGGAAGATCACGAAAAGTTTTACACAGGAAGGAATCCCCACTTGGTCATATCAGAAAAGCATAAGCTTTGTCAATAGTTGAAATCTATAAATCAGTATAATTATACACTGAAAAAATGCAGAAAATGAAAATGAGTATAAATGTCCAGTAATTTTTAATGTCTTTTTTTTACTAATTATAAAAATGGGAGTAAAACTGTCAATCTTTCATATGAGATAAGAGTTTTTAATATAAATTATCACATAAATGATTTGCAAGAGGGACTCTACAACAAATGCAACCACTGTAACCTAGTTGTTTGTACCCTCATGTTAACCTGAAACAAAAAATAAATGATTTGCAAACTCTAGTGTAATACCTAGACTAGTTCTTTAAGGATATATGAAATCCAAGAAAGAAAAACACACAAGTATAGTCTAGCAAGGGGGAGGGGAGGAAATGGGGAGTGAGTGAGGAGGCGGAAGGTGACTGGTGAGATCTCACCTCACTTGCACACTGAGGTGTTCGGCACGCCCCCTGGTGGGCAGGATCTCACCTCATGTGCACACTGAGGTGTTCGGCACGCCCCCTGGTGGGCAGGATCTCACCTCACCTGCCTGTGTGAGGTGTTCAGCACGCCCCCTGGTGGGCGGGATCTCACCTCATGTACCTGTGAGGTGTTCAGCATGCCCCCTGGTGGGCAGGATCTCACCTCACGTGTACTGTGTGAGGTGTTCAGCATGCCCCCTGCTGGGTGGGATCTCACCTCAGTGTACTGTGTGAGGTGTTGGGCATGCCCCCTGGTGGGCAGGATCTCACCTCAGGTGCACACTGTGAGGTGTTCAGCATGCCCCCTGCTGGGTGGGATCTCACCTCACGTGTACTGTGTGAGGTGTTGGGCAGCCCCCTGGTGGACGGGATCTCACCTCACGTGCACAATGTGAGGTGTTCGGCATGCCCCCTGCTGGGTGGGATCTCACCTCAGTGTACTGTGTGAGGTGTTGGGCACGCCCCCTGGTGGGCAGGATCTCACCTCAGGTGCACACTGTGAGGTGTTCAGCATGCCCCCTGCTGGGTGGGATCTCACCTCATGTGTACTGTGTGAGGTGTTCAGCATGCCCCCTGGTGGACCGGATCTCACCTCACGTGTACTGTGTGAGGTGTTGGGCACACCCCCTGGTGGGCAGGATCTCACCTCCCGTGCACACTGTGAGGTGTTCAGCATGCCTGCTGGGTGGGATCTCACCTCATGTGTAGTGTGTGAGGTGTTGGGCAAGCCCCCTGGTGGGCGGGATCTCACCTCACAATGCCTGGGTGAGGTGTTCGGGCACCCCTGGTGAAGGACTCAACTACAACTTGAACTGTACCTTAGAAATGAAAACAATGTAACCTAAACATTTGTATCCTCCTATCAATCTGAAATTAAAAAATAAAGAGAAAAGTTATATGAAGGGACATATCACCCTCCATACATATGGGGTAGTCAGGAAAGGCCTCTCTGACAAGTAACCAAGGAGCAGAGAGCTGAAAGGAAGGATCAGTAAGCCAGAGAAGAAAGTCCTGGGCAGGAGAAAAGCAGACAGCAAAAGTGCTAACGCGAGAAAGTGTTCTGTAAGTTCAAGGAATAACAAGATCAGCGTGGCTAAGCAGAATTAATGCAGAGAAGACAGAAAATCAAATGGGTACCCAGAATTTTGTTTTTTTTTTTTTTTTTTTTGATACAGAGTCTCAAGCTGTCACCCTGGGTGCAGTGCCAGCTCACAGCAACCTCCAACTCCTAGGCTCAAGTGATTCTCCTGCCTCCAGGGAATGAGATTATCACAATAAAGAAATTCTGAAATACAACATGATGCCATTCTGTTTTCATTGAGTGCCAGCTCTAATTTGTGACTTAGATCAAAACATCCTTGTTGAAAGATTTTGCATAACAAAGTCCTCTTCAGATTCCTCCTCCTTTTGCACATAGGAGAAAAACTCAACGATGTAAAAAAAAAAAAAAAAAAGAAAAGAAAAGAAATAAAACATAAAAGACTCAAGAATTCCCACTCAGTCAGAAAAAAAACTTCTGTTTTTTTAAAACAAGAAAATAAGTATCTAAGGCTGTACAAGGTAACAAATGAATCTAACAGTATTAAAGAAGAATCCCCACAACCACAATGCAGGGACTGGGGAGGAAAGAGCTAAGTAACTTTGGAAAATGATAGGCCAAGGCTAAAGACTAAAATAACTTACATAAACATTGTACCCAATTTGGCAAGTTTGTTTCTGACCGGGGTATGGGTTGCAATTTTGAAATTACTTTATATGTAAACCTGCATTGAAAAAAGTCAATATATTGGAGATAATATAATCTAGGTTTCAGTTAGCAAAAGAAGTTACAAGTAAATAAAGGGGGAAGACACAAAAAGACCCTGTAAGACTGGATTAGAAGATGAATTTGCAATTATTTAACACATAGTTAGATACAGAAATCCAGGTGTGGATGTATATGTATGGGTTACTACACACACTTGTATATTTCTTTAGTATTATTCACTGAGAGGGTTGAGAGAGCCCAGTAGCAATAAGCACACCCAGAACTCATGGGTTTCTGAACACCACAAAGAACTCCGTAGAGAAGTGGTTGATTCCAGGTCTAGGGCAGAAAAATACAAGAGCTTGGAACATCTTGTGGTGCTGTAATGATCAAAGTGGAAACAATCCAAGGAACAGTAAGGATAAAAAAAAAAAAAAGAGACAGTATTGAATTATAACTCAAAGAATAAAATAAAGATCCTTAAATCCATAATAATATAAATAAAATGAATAACTGAATAAGTAAATGGGGAAGTAGAAGAGACAGAAGTTCTTTACAGAAGAATTCCAATTAACAAATACAGAAAGAGGCTCGGTGCCCGTAGCACAGTGGGTATGGCACCAGCCACATACACCAAAGTTGGGAGGTTCGAACCCGGCCCAGGCCAGCTAACCAACAATGACAACTGCAACAAAAAATATCCGGGCGTTGTGATGGATGCCTGTAGTGCCAGCTACTTGGGAGGTGGAGGCAAGAGAATCGCTTGAGCCCAAGAGTTTCAGGTTGCTGTGAACTGTGATGCCACAGCACTCTACCAAGAGCAACATAATGAGACTCTGTCTCAAAAATAAATAAATAAGTACAGAAAGAATGAGGGGGAAAAAAAATCACATTACAGCACTACAACAGTAACTGCTGGAAATAAGATCACCAATGGATGGATCTTGGGAGAAAGTTTAAAGTGAAACAGGATATTTGGATAGTCTCAAAGCATTTTTCTTAAAATATTTATTAATTGTGAAATAGAAAATGGGAAATTTACATTGATGAAATCAGGTACACACCCTCTTAATCAAATGATGAAGGCTAACAGCAGCGATGAGGTGAACCCACAATCCTATGCTGACTGCCCTCTCCTCTGACCAATCTGCCATTCTACCTCTCATCCTGGCTTAAATTCCCAGAGTTCCTTACGGGTTTTCCTCCCAACTTACCCCCACTTTAGCATAGTACAAAGTGTGGAAGAACTGGGAAGCACCAAGCAAGAGAAAGAACAACTCCTAGTGGTGAAAAGTTACATGGAGACCACACGTATCAAAACTCTGGCCCGCTCCTTCTTTGAAACTCACACTGTTCATTCAAGAACACACATAAGAAAACAAAAGTCAGCCTCTTCATCCTTTCTTTTACCCAACACTTAGCATATTTGCATTCAATAAATGCACAGTCTGCATCTAGTAAATGTGTTCAATAAATACAGCTGGCCCTCTGTATCTACCATTTCTCAGATTCAACTAATCATGGATCAAAGATATTTAAAGACCAAAAAATAACAGTACAATAAAACATACAAATTTTAAAAAACAACATAGTATGACAAGTATTTACATAGCATATGTTGTATTAGGTATCATAAGTACTCTAGATTTAAAGTATATAGGAGGGTGAGTATAGATTATATGCAATTACAGTAGAACGTCCATATTTGACCTCATCCTTACATTGTCCACCTACTTAAGTTGACCTAATTTTCAAAGACTGGACATCCACCACATGTACACAGGGGTACAGCAGGCCTAGTTCCCTATGCTGACCACCTCCGTACATTGACCAGTTTGTTGCAGTCCCTTGGGTGGTCACTTTACAGAGTTTCTACTATACTATTCCATTCTATGCAAACATCTGAGGATTCTGAAATCCACGGGGCATCCTGTAAACCACCCCCCACAGTGAATACACAGGAATGACTGTCATCAATTCTATCACCAGGCCTGAAGTCCTTCTCTGTACCTTCTCAGGTCTGTCCCTCCCACATCACTGTCGCCACCTTCACAAGCTCATTTTCACTGCAGTGATTGCATAGGAAATCTTGCTTTCTCAAGTCTCTCTTCCTTAAAATCAATCCTATACTCTAAGAACCGATTAGACTTCTTAAAACTAACAAAAGAAAGCTAATCTAGCTATCTTCACATATTCTGGAGGTAACACAGTGCGTATATTTACCAGGAGATGTGCATAAGAATGTTTATAACAGCCAGATATATGAAAAAAAAAAAAAAAAAAAAAACTAGAAAGGAAATGTTCACTAACTCTACACAACAGTGAAAATTAATTACATTTCTAAGCAGCAAAATGGATGAATCTCAGAAATGCTGAGAATTAAATTAACTGTAAAATATACAGCATAACACAATTATGGATATATTTGTGATCAAACAATAAAGAAAAGCAATGTTATGATTAATCTAAAATTAAGAACAATGGAAGGAAGATAGGATCCGAGAACAGTAAGAGATAATGTATTGATAAGATTCAACATTTTTGCTGAATTCAGGAATATTGATTTTATGGTTATTATTATGGCTTATCCACATGCTACATATATTCTTTTACAGGTATTAATTTATACAAAGAAAGATTTCAAAATGAAGTCACACAACACTAAGTTTTGCCTGACCTTGCACTAACAACCTTGAAAGAGTAAGGCCATTTTACTGAAATTGATGAGCTTACAGAGATTCAGGGAATCTCAGTGCTTGGGTCAAAAATTTTCAGAGAATACTTTTACCTGTTCTGATGAATCACAAACAAGTTAAACCAAGAGTTCTCCTCTTCTTTTGGTCTCAACATGGTTACATTTTTATTGACAAACATTCGATAGAGCCTTTCATCTGGAATAGAGCCTGAAATGGATATGTCATTATTTTAAAATTGTTTTCTTACTTGGGTTTAAAAAACAAATATATTTGCTTCTAAATAATATGCTACTCAAAGTATTTCAATTTACTGTTTAGAGATATTTGAATTCTAGAATCATTTATTAATGAGTAGCTCCAGATAGCTATTAGGTACATTCAAAAAATACTTTCCATTTCAGGCACGCATACCTTTAAAATAAACAAAATGTGGAATAAAAATGTGAGAGATTTATGCTTAAATTCTTATTAAAACTTCTAGTAATGTTTTTCAATATCTCTTTATTATAAGTATATATACTTTTGAAGTAACATATAGATTATAACATGCATACAATCTAGATATGGAAAGGGATGAGATTTTTTAAAAGTATTTAAAAACAACACAAAAATAAAAGTAAAAGTATTATGCCTTTTAATAAAACAATTCTTCCTATACTCCATAGGCTCAGCTTGGTTTAGTGAAAAAGATCAACAGAACAATTCAAGAAAGTAACTATAAAGTGTAAATACTATACAAGGGGGGGAAGCCAGGATACTAAGCTGGAGAATAACAATACAGGCAGGGTTGGGAGGAACGCTGATTAAAGAGGTTTTGGAAGAAAAGCTAACTATGTAGAAGCAGAGGAGCCACAAGTGGCCCAGCTCCCCGAGGGATCCCCTCGGTGTGGTCAATGGCACAGATGGCTGAGGTAGAATGCAGAACATTTAACTGAGACAAAAAAGGGAAGGTATTCAAAGCCCAGGACATTAGGAAATTAATCTAGGTAGAGGCCGAAGCACTGAGAATACTCATAAAATTAAAGGTAGGTGGTAGGTAAAAAGTTTGAGGGAAAGGGAAAGACAAGTTTAGTCCGACAGGATAAGCTTCAAGGAGCAAAGTATTTGCAGGCTGGAAGAGAAGTGGGGGTGGTGAGCAAGGACAGTACCCCCTCCACTGCCCAAAAGCCACAGGGGAGAGACCCACACACAACACAGAGCCTCAGGCCCAACTGGACAACGCTCAGAGAAGAGAACTGTCGTCACTATGCCAATTATGCAACAAGTTCTAGAGTTTATAGGCAAGTGTTTGGTGAGGGTGCGGACGGGTACAGGGAGGAGAGACAGAGTCCATTTATGGAAAGAACAACAGGATGAATAAAGAGTTTGGGAGAAAATGGGTGCCTAAAGAGGCGTGTTTCTGGCAATGACTGAGGAATAACGTCCTTATTCTGAATATAGGAGAAGAAACCTTTTCCAGGAGACTTGTTCCCTAATGTTGAAGTGATTAAAACAATTAATATTTTTTTGCATTTTTTAAAGTATATTTCATTTCATGCTCTATCAATTGCAAAATCAGACATAATGCCCAGATCTCATTTTCTGTATCTCTAAAATATAAACGACCGTGATGTTCTTCTACTTGGTAGATGATACAAGCTGCACAAGGGCTGTCAGCTAGGGGTTACTGTGCAGGACTGGGAAGCTTAAAACCAGTCAAAGACTTTTAAGAGATCAAAAAGGACTTCTGCTAATTATTCTATAATTCAGGATTCTACACGTGTATATCTGAGTCGAAAAGGAAAAAATACAATGTAAAGGAAAAATATTTTTATCAGAACTGCTATTTTTTAAATTCTAAAAAATTTTTACCAAAATCTTTCCTTTTTACATTCACCAACAAGAAATAATCAGATTTTTTAAACACAGAGTATGTTATAACAAATATTCTAATACAACTGCTGTTTCCAACCATGTCCCATGTTCCCCTCTCTTCTCTCCCAACCTCCCCCAAATGAGTTCTTATCTTTTCTGGGGGAGGGGGAGATTAATTGGATAAAAGTAGTATGCTCCATTTAAAATTTTGGTATACGGCATTTTCTAATGTAGGAAGCCACAATGTTCTTGGTCCATCATGCCACTGGGTAGCATTAACTGTAAGTTTTGTGCTTCCAAATCACTTTTGGTTTTTAAGAATTTCTTGATACTCTTTAATAACCTGTCTTCGATTTTGACCCTTTATTCTACTTGTCTCGTGCACAAGATTACCTTCCTTTTTTAACCTTCTGTCCTGTCACCAACCATTCCTACTTGGTGGCCGTGTACTTGGAATAAGGCCGCGTGATCTTTCTGGCTCCACTCAATGTCTAAGATACCCTGCTTCCTTTGCTTGCATCCCACAAACTATTTCCCTCATCCTCTTTACTACAGCAAATCCCCTTAGTTGATGAGACTGTGTGTATCTCCCCTTAAGCCCTACCTACCCTGAATGGTCTGTCATTGTCTGCCTTTAAAATCCTTCCTCTTTCTCTTCCTCTTTCTCTTCTCTAAATAATGATGGGGCTAAATTATACCCAAAGCTCACTCTACAGACTATTTCCTCAGTACTTTGCAGAAAACACCAAACAAAAATGCCATTTTAAAAAAGGTGTATTTTTTTT
>CAUYPK010090262.1:0-53397 GCA_963574355.1 Loris lydekkerianus
AAAAAACAGTCAAGGACTCTATTCTTTTCACAGTAGTGCCAAAGAAAATGAAATATTTGGGAGTTTATCTAACAAAGGATGTGAAAATCTCTATAACAAGAACTATGAAACTTTAAGAAAAGAAACAGCTAAAGATGTTAACAAATGGAAAAACATACCATGCTCATGGCTGGGAAAAATCAACATTGTTAAAATGTCTATACTACCTAAAGCAATATATAATTTTAATGTAATTCCTATTAAAACTCCATTGTCATATTTTAAAGACCTTGAAAAAATAATACTTCATTTTATATGGAATCAGAAAAAACCTCGAATAGCCAAAACATTACTCAGAAATAAAAACAAAGCAGGAGGAATCACGCTACCTGTCCTCAGACTATACTATAAATTGATAGTGATCAAAACAGCATGGTACTGGCACAAAAACAGAGAAGTAGATGTCTGGAACAGAATAGAGAACCAAGAGATGAACCAGCCACTTACTGTTATTTGATCTTTGACAAGCCAATTAAAAACATTCAGTGAGCAAAAGATTCCCTATTTAACCACTGGTGCTGGGTGAACTGGCTGGCGATCTGTAAAAGACTGAAACTGGACCCGCACCTTGCACCATTAACTAAGATGGACTCTCACTGGATAAAGGATTTAAACTTAAGTCATGAAAATACTTGAAGAAAGTGCAGGGAAAACTCTTGAAGGAATCAGCCTGGGTGAATACTTAATGAGGACGACTCCCAAGGCACCTGAAGCAGTATCAAAAATACGTTACTGGGACCTGAACATACTAAAAAGCTTCTCCACAGCCAAGAACATAGTAAGTAAAGCAAGCAGACAATCCTCAGAATGGGAGAAAATATTTGCAGGTTATACCTCCGATAAAGGTTTAATAACCAGAATCCACAGAGAACTCAAATGTATTAGCAAGAAAAGAACAAGTGATCCCATGTCAGGGTGGGCAAAGGACTTGAAGAGAAACTTCTCTAAAGAACACAGATACATGATCTACAAACACATGGAAAAAAGCTCAGCATCCTTAATCATCAGAGAAATGCAAATCAAAACTACTTTGAGATATTACCTAACCCCAGTAAGAGTAGCTTACATAATAAAATCCCCAAACCAGAGATATTGGCATGGATGTGAAGAAAAGGGCACACTTCTACACTGCTGGTGGGAATGCCCACTAATATGTTCCTTCTGGAAGGATGTTTGGAGAATACTTAGAGATCTATAAATAGACCTGCCATTCGATCCTCTAATTCCTCTACTAGGTTTATACCCAGAAGACCAAAAATCACAATATAACAAAGATATCTGTACTAGAATGTTTATTGCAGCCCAATTCATAATCGCTAAGTCATGGAAGAAGCCCAAGTGCCCATTGGCCCACAAGTGGACTAGTAAATTGTGGTACATGTATACCATGGAATATTATGCAGCCTTAAAGAAAATGGAGACTTTACCTCTTTCATGTTTACATGGATGAAACTGGAACAAATTCTTCTTAGCAAAGTATCTCAGGAATGGAAAAAAAAGTATCCAATGTACTCAGTCCTACTATGAAGCTAATTTATAGCTTTCATTTAAATGCTATAATCCAACTATAGCATAAGAATATAGGGAAAGGGCCAAGGGAGGGGAAGGGAGGGGGGAGGTTAAGGCGAAGGGAGAGTAATAGGTGGGGCCACACCTATGGTGCATCTTGGAATGCGTACAGGCGAAACTTACTAAATGCAGAATACAAATGTCTACATACAATAACTAAGAAAATGCCTTGAAGGCTACATTGAACAGTTTGATGAGATTATTTCAGTTTGTATATGAAACCAGCACATTGTACACGTTGATTGCACTAATGTACATAGGTATGATTTAAAAATAAAAAAAGAGAAAATTAAAAAAATCACCAATATATATATATATATTAATTCTACATTTACTAAGTTTCACATGTACCCTTGTAAGATGCACCACAGGTGTAATCCCACCAATCACCCTCCCTCTGCCTACTGTTAAGCTCATGTAATACGCATGTACTACAAGCATTTTACTTTGGAAAGTGAGTAAATAGCAATTTATTTAATCTTAAATGCATGCTAGTATTCAGCATTTCTTTCTACATATCATTATAACTCAGAAGGATTAAGCTAATGCATAAGCAAAAAACCTAGAATTTGTATAGCCTTCTTATATCTCTAATGTTGGTACTCTTCCTGATTTATATCAGTTGTTCTCAGAGCGTGCTCTCCACAACGGCTGCAACAACATCATTTGTGAACCTCTTAGAAATACAAATTCTTGGATCGCTCCTTCCTCCCCCAGTTCCACACCTACTTAACCAGAAACTCAGGGATGGAGCCCAAGAACAGGTGCTGTAACAGTCTCCAGCTGGTTCTGATGTACACTAAGTACTGAAAACCATATTGTTGTGCCACTTAGTGTGTGTCAGAGTGACACACACCTAGCATCTTTCTTATCATTTTTCTTTGCCTCACTAATTTTTGGACACTACAGCACAATCAGTGAATAATTCAATGTTTTATTCTCACTGACTAACCAGGAGATTCCATACTTAGTAATCAGCATTCTCAAGTATATTTAGGATAGCTGATAATTAAAAAGTTAAAATATCTAAAAATTAATTGAATCTTCTCATTGCAAACTACATTAAACTTTAACGTCCTTTGCTAAAAGTTGTATTTTATTTAATTATGGCAACTTAATGATTATCTAATTCCCACATTGAATTTCCAAGGAAAGAAACATAAAACAAGTTTATACTTGAAGAATTCTTTAGCCTTCTGTGTGAGGGTAAAGCAATTATTTACATATCTCTTCTGTGTCCATTGAAAAGGACGAGGTAACCCTGAAGGGTGTTGGAGTCTGTGGGGTGTTATTAGCAATTAGTAACATGTAAAGAAGGTGGTGCATTACCTGTTTGGGGCATGCTGAGTATAAATTGACTTTAAAATTCTTGCTTCACTTCACTGTGAATTGAAGGTAACTATTGCTTATGAGGAAATTCATTCTGTATTATTAAAACCAAGTATAAATGAGCTTTGGGGACACTGTTTATGTATTAGACATTACTTATATTTGATCCTGGAGAGCAAACATTGCTACTTAGATATTAAATTTTGGCACATACAAATTTACTAAAATTCCCATAGCAGTTGTGGGAGATAAGTAATAATAGTATACAGAGACAATCTAGAAATCAATCAGTATCCCTGATTGCCCCTACGTTAAACTACATCTTTGGAGTTCAGTTGTTTGAAAGGGTGGGGAAGCCTAAAAACTACAATTCGGAATTCTGAGATGAAATTCATCTTGGCCAGGTTGCTGGATCTCATGCTTGTAATCCCAGCACTCTGGGAGAACGAGGCGAGTGGATCGCCTGAACTCATGTAAACCTGTCTCTAAAGAAAAAAATAGACGGGTGTTGTGGCAGGTGCCTACAGTCCCAGCTACTCTGGAGGCTGAGGCCAGAGGATCTCTGGAGCCCAAGAGTTTGAAGTTGCTGTGAGCTTGATGCCATGGCATTCTACTGGGGGTGACAAAGTAAGACTGTCTTAAGAAGAAAAAGAAAAGAAGGAAGAAAGAAATTAATCTTATTTTAGTTGCCTAGTCCCTAAATAGAGTCACTAGAAGTTATCGTAGAGTTGTTCTCTCATAGGCTGAACCTGTAGTGAAAAAGGTTAATGGGGAAAACTTTGAAGGACATTTAAGTTGGCAATGTGTAATGCAAGCAATGGACAAAAGCCAGGACTCAGTAAGGTCTGTGCCAACATTGGATAGTTCACATTGATAATTGAAATTGGTTAGTAAAACCTTTCTCAATGCATATACAGGCATTATGGGTCCCTGCCATGGATGTTTGAAGACTATTACTTGCCCTTAAATATCTATGATTTAGACAACTACCCATTCCATTACTAAGCATAACTCAGTGTGTGAAAAACAGATTGCTCACCATATGAGGTAAGTTAGTATATGTGACTGGGGATACTGCAAGAGACAGCTGAATTCTTTGGACAAAAGGTGGTTTACAAATTGAATACATAATGAATATCATTACTAGTTTACTCATGACCTAAAGAGCAAAGGGTAAATGCATCTCTAGCTTTTTCAACTCCAGATATGTTTTCCTTATCTTAGATAATTCATACTTGTAGTAGGTATTAGCTTATAACTAAAAGTACGTGCTAAGAGGCTCCCCCAGAAGAGTTAGTCTTCTGACATGCTGAATTGCCTCGGGGTTGGTGGCAGCTTAATAAAATATGTGACTGCTCAGTGTGGAGCTGTTAAGTTATTTATTCCACTTCTGATACTGCATGCATGAACTGCCACTGTTTGATAAATCACTGAAGAGAATGGAAACTGACAAACAATTCTTCCTTTAGTGGCTGGTCACACTGACAGCATCAATAGAAAAACACATCATGGGTTCTCAAATGCCACATTTTCACCATTTACCCTGAATAAGACATGAAGCTCTTTAAGGGAAGCAGTAGTACGTTATCATTAAGAGCCAGCTGACAGAGAGGCGATGTGCTCTGAACTCTCTCAAGTCATCATTCTTAATTTCTTCTCCTCTCAGATGGAAGGCCCACCCATACGGGCTCTGAGCAAGGCAGAGACGGTTGCACCTTTTAAAATCTCATTGATAGATTGGTTTCATCAACACCCATCCTGGCTCCTGCCCATGGGGAGAAGCTACTTTTCTCATTAGGGTCCTGTAATGTCTGCAGCTAACATTGTTCTCATGCAAATAGAATGACACAGAAGATCAGGGCCATGAAAATTCAATTTCCCACGACCATCATTACCCTTTTTCTTTTAGTTATTCCCACTTCAATCTGCAGGAGGTAATGCGTGCAATCTTCTGGTACCGTGCAAGATGATTACTACATTTTAGTAATGAATTTTCCAGCTATTGCACCAGGGGGTGTTTTAGCAGGATCCCTGGTTTACCTAATGCAGTCTTGGTGGCAGTCTTTACCCAGCTCTTTCACAGAGGATTTCCACTAAAGCCAACGCCTGGTTATGAGACCTCATGTCCAGTAATTTTCAATATACAAAATACCTTGTGTCCAATACACTTTAGTCACTAATGTCACTTGTGAAAATAGTGCAGGTGATTTATTTAATGTTGCCTAGAAAAATGAGAAGAGTAATGTCTACGTATCCAAATCAAAGAATACAAACTCCATCCAAAGAAGCATACTGTAGAATATGATCAAACTTGGTTAATTTAATAATAATGTAAAATTCAGAGTAGCTCATATGAATGTATAGAAATTCTAAGAGTGGATAAATAAAATGAATAATGTTTCAGAACAATGAAGAAGGTCTACTTGGGCTCAGCTGAAACTAAGCTAATTGATGATGTACATTTCAAATCCCCATGCTTAATACTACCCTTTCCAAGTTTCTTCAACAGTAAGGTTACATATGTAACTATTTTATTGTCAATGATTTACCAAATTTTAAAGTAAATAGAGGTTCTTTGCTTTGAAGTTGGATGTAAGAAATAAAGAAGGGCAAGCAGAAATAATATAAAGAAAAAAATGTAAATTTACCAGACATGACGGACTGGTATGTGTGCCCCTGTTCACCACAAACACGGAACATGTTTCTCTGATGATTGCTTTCCTAATAGAAGTTTTGATGGACAACCATGCAAAGTATAATTTTCAATCATACCTGGAAAAACTTATTTATTTCCTAAAAAAGTGGACAAGTGAATAAGAAAAGTATTTTGCATATGGTTAGCATTTTACATACAAAAATGACCAGCATAATTGGGAGTTTTGAATACTTATCTAACTTGAAAAACTTGATAATTATATTTTATAAAGCTCATCAAGAAAAATGTTTTTTTATTACAAGTGGGGGAAATATTTTTATAGAGTAAAGATATTTATGGAAAGATACTCATTTTCTTGAGATATTTTCATGGATTGACTCATTGGATGTATTATACATTTTTAATTAGTGAAATTTACCAAATTAATAATGTATTTTCATACGCTGGAGCTGTTCTTAGAATGAAAAAAGAAGTCAAGTTATTTCTTTACCTGAATCATTTTATTTTATAAACTGATACATGTAAGAAAGTTCAGTAATTGTAAGGAAACTGTTTATCTGTAGGACAGCCCAGGCAGTGTAGATGGAAGCAGTTGCCAATGTGGGTACGGAAATCGTATTTGAGCTACAGTTGTGTACTGCTACCTCATGTCAGATACTGAGCATATGATCACTGGTGTCTTGGCATATAATTACACAGGAGTTACAGATTATATTGACCCTGAGAAATACTGATACTGTAATTTTAAAGAAAAAGTAGGACTTGAGTGTGAAATTGCATGTTGTCTCAAACTGCTTTCATTGAGCATTATTCTCCTGAAGAATAACTTATGACTATGATATTTTCCCCAATTTCCAATTGAATGGAATATGCAAAGTGTTATTAAAGCATTCTTTATGACTGAATAGTTAACTGGTTACACAGATAGGTAAAAGAAGAAGCACTGCATTGGGTTGAAAGAAGCTGCTAATTCCTGTGTCCTGTCCCTGTAAGCTTCACGGCCAGTGCTTCTCAGAGAGATGGAACCAATGGAGCATGGCCGCCTAGGCTAGGGCATGCTGGTCCCAGAGGGTTTTAGTTGTTTGTTTAAGTGTTGGAGAAAACACATTATGACCGTAATAATAATTATGTATTTAGAATTGAATTTTTGCATCTGTAACACAAAGTTTCATCTTGCAGAAAAAGCAATCTCAGCATTATTTTTATGATGCTTCATTTGCACATGAAGTAGTATGGGACTATTCAGATATAGGCCTCATTTGACTATGGTACCAGCATTGTTAATTTAGTTTAGTATTAAATGTTGCCAGTGGTGACAACTCTTCAAGCAATGTTTGGATTCTTCCTTAAGGACAAATGTGCATACCTTCTCTTTAGTTTATATTAAAAATAAAGGTAAAGATTTAACTCATTTTCAGTATTATGTCACTTTCATATACTTTTATACAACAGGAGGGAAAGTACAGTGTGTCCCCCAAACCACCCCGAACGTCACCATACACAGGGAAGAAGGGAGACTGCAGCTAAATACACCTTCATGTACAAAATATCCATTATAGAATTTCACAAGGAAGTGGCCAACACACAGATAATATTTTGTAAATATTTTATAAAATTTTGTAATGAATATCTTGCAAATAAAAGTATATTGAACTACAATTTTCTGTTTTGCCTATGTACGGTGATTCTGAGGGTAATTTATAGGATACTCTGTAAAATAGTGGAACTATAGTTTTTCATAGCAATTTGTTTTTATTTTCTGAAATATAGCTTAAAGATATTTTAGTTTTGTTTTCTTCTAAGAAATCATATTTGGAAATACATATTTCAGTTTGAAATATCAATCAGGTAGCTTTTATTCCCTCTTAGGTATTTTTGAAAATGCATTTTCTTCTTGTTGCTTCTTCAGGCAAGCAGCAGTCATTTTATTTTCTTATTCTGTTCTGATACCTTCCTCATTCTTCTTTCTTACCTATTTCTCTGTTATCATGGTTTGTTACCCAAACATAGTTTCCTTTCTGTACAAAAAATTTCCATTCTCAGATTAGCAGCTTCATCCAACTTATATATGAAATCATAGTGTGACAATAATGAAGGGATGAAAGTTTCCTAGTTCAAATTCAGCAATACCAATACTATGTTTAGAATATAATCCTTTTCTAAAGAAGATGCAGACATAATTCATCTCTTTACAAATGAAATCTGTAGAGATTTGAGAGTTCATTTACCATATTTTAAGTTGGGACTTTTGCAAACCTCCTGAAGTGATAGCTCTCCAGGTACATAAACAGGACAGATGTGAGAAAAGCATGCTCTGTGAAACAGGATAGCTAAAAAGAAAAAAAAAAAAAAAGACAGCTTAAGAATGAATATTATGTCCATACCAGCAATAAAAACATGGTAAATCCTTGTACTATAGTTTTACTTTCACCCTTTACATTTTGAAATTTTTGGACACTGTCAATATATAATTCTGATTGGAAAATAGATACTAATGTAATACTTGGCTTAATAAGTATTGACCTTACACATCCAGATGTCCTCTGGACAAAGAATGAATAAAAAATATTGTGCAAAGAACACAGATACTATTGTTTCTGTGTTTAATTAAAATAACTTTCCAGCTGATAAACAACTGTTTCCATATGCAAGATCCAAGAAATACCATGTACGAATGCCAAGTTCAGTGCCTTAATGAATTCCTGAAACTTTGCTAATGCAAACAGTATACACCTGCCTCTGTGTCACTTGCTCCTTGATTATAAGTGATGTAGCAAAGGATGTTGACAACAGCCTCCCTTCCATATGAATTAAATAACTTATCCTTTATAAAAGCATTATTTCCTCTTTCCTCTAATAAGGCAATGGAGGGTTTAAAACATTCAGGCCTGTGTTTTGGAGGGATTGGCACTGAAGTTGGGAGACTCTCAAAATGCTGTATGGTAGCATTGAGGAGTATTGCTTCAGAGGCTTCAGTAAATATGGTGTTACAAGTTTTGCTTCATTTGAATGTTGTGTAATGTTATTATTGTTCCTGATATCAAAGGTGTCTACTAATTTTTTAAAATGTATATAAGATATTGCTTTTGCATATAAGCATGTCTAAGAGTAAAAGACTCATAAATGGATTTTATGGTTATTTTACATTATATATAGTTTATAAATGTCTCACCTTTCATGTCAGGTTACTTGATTCTGACAGTGGTCCTGCTAATCATTCAGCTGTTTACTTACAGAGATTCTAATAATGCCACCATGTACTTTGTTTTGTAGACCATTTGTTTTGAAATGTTATATAATTTTAAACTCCTTAATCACTCAGGTCAACTATAGCTGTTGGCATCTTTTTAGGGTACTTTAGATGTTTTTTTCATAATGCCCTGTCATTTCACACTATAGTATTTATTATAATTTGAAATTATATCTGCATATTCAGTTTTAAGTGTCTTTCTTCAACCTGATTGACAGCTCTATTTTGTTCATCACCTTGCACTTTATACATAATCATTGTCTGGAACACATAATAAGAGCTCAAGGTTAGATGTGGTGGCTCATGCCTGTAATCCTAGTACTCTGGGAGGCAGAGGCAGGTGGATCGCTTAAGCTCAGGAGTTCAAGACCAGCCTAAGCAAGAAGGAGATCCTATCTCTACTAAAAATAGAAAAACTAGCTTGGCATTGTGGCGGATGCCTGTAGTCCCAGCTACTTGGGAGGCTGGATCAAGAGGATGGCTTGAGTCCAGGTGTTTGAGGTTGCTGTGAGCTTTGGCAGCATGATACTCTACCCAGGATGACAGAATGAAACTGTCTCAAAACAAGAGCTCAAGTATTTTGAATGCATTCGATTTGTACTCATTTAACTAAAAATCGTATGGTTACTCTTTAAAAAGGTATCCATATTTTAAGCTTATTTTTGACATAGCAAAAATGGTATCTCTGGAAGAATGGATGGATAGATAGCTCGACAGATATACACTAGATAAAACAGATATGTTCATAAGCATACAGAGTATTATTCTTCAATTGTACTATGTTTGAATGAATTAGGTATTTCTTTATTCTTTTCTTCTTTTTTTTTTTTTTTTTTTTTTTTTGAGACAGAGTCTCATTATGTCACCCTCCGTAGAGTGATGTAGCATCACAGCTCACAGCAGCCTCAAACTCTTGGGCGTAAGCCACTCTCTTGCCTCAGCCTCCCAAGTAGCAGGGACTACAGGTGCCCACCACCATGCCTTGCTACTATTTTTGTTATTGTTGTTCCAGTTGTCATTGTTGTTTAGCAGGCCCGGACTAGGTTTGAACCCGCCAGCCTCAGTGTATTTGGCTGATGTAGTAACCACTGTGTTACGGGTGCTGAGCCTGAACTAGATGTTTCATCAACTCCACACTGAATAGAGTCTGTTAAGAGATCTACTCTAATACAGAGACATAGATAAAATGATACATGGATATGTGTGTCCTGGTTGGGATATAGTTTCCAAAAAGTACCATTGGTAGGGAAAGTAGGTAAAGGGTGCAATAGTTATCTCTCTGTATTGTTTCTTATAACTCCATATGAATCTCAAAATCAAAAGTTAGATTTAAAAAGGGGGTGACATTGGGTGGCACCTGTGGCTCAAAGGAGTAGGGCGCCGGCCCCATATACCAGAGGTGGTGGGTTCAAACCCAGCCCCGGCCAAAAACTGCAATAAATAAATAAATAAATAAATAAATAAATAAATAAAATAAATAAAATAAATAAAATAAAAAATAAATAAATAAATAAAAAGGAGGTGACATTTGTATAGGAACTGAGACAGATATGGAAAATTAAATAAGAAACAAGCCTTTTTATTATTTATTTGGCCTTAGGGATATTGCATGTCCATAATTTTCACATTTAAAGAATCGTGCCAGGATGAGAAAATTAAAAAACAAGTAGTGATGATCTTTTGAAATATTTATAAGTTTACCATACTTTCTGACACATATTTTTATAAATTTTGATTGAAGTATAATGTATATCTAGAAAAGTATCAAAAAACCTTAAGTATCACACTCAAGGAACTTTTACTAATTGAACACGAGTTAGCAGTCCCAGATTATGAAATCGAACAGAAAAAGCACAGAGGAGGCCCTCTCTCACCCCGTCCTCACCCTTTCCTCCGGAGAGAACCTGTTTAGTCTTGACTCCATAGATGGAGTCTACTTTTATCTTCACTTTTTTAACTTTGAAAAATTTTGATATGGAGAAAAGTTCAAAGAGTAGCGCAAGTAGTAGCAAGCATTATCCTTTACCGAAATGCAGTCCTTGTTACCTTGAAGTCTATCTCTTCCTCGATATATACACGTACACACCATCTGGGTGTAATTTTCATGTAGTGACACTTTACTCCATCATGTCTCACCTAAGGAACAACATTCTTCTACATAATGATAATAAAATTTTCACACTCCAGAAATTTAATATTTATACTTTATTTAATTATAAATCCATTTCCAAATAAAATTAAAAGTCCATGTCCAAATATACGCCATTGTTCCAATTATGTCAGTTGTAACTATTATCATTTTTTTTTGGCCCATGATGTAATTCAGGGTCCTGCACTGGCTTTGGTTATTTATTCTCAAAATTTATCTCTTTCTCCTTCTGTCACTAGCAAATGCACTCTTTCTTTTTATTCCATTGTATCCTTTGCAGCCTATCTGGAAACATTTCCTTTTTCTTTTATTTCCAAGAAAATGAGAAGTTACTGGAGTGACAGTTAAACCTGTATACTGTATGTATTATTTTGAGATACACTTTATTTCACACATGTAAAAATGTGTTTGTGTTCTCTTCAAAAACACTGAATTTTTTGTGTGATGTCTAGGTTTAGGAAGATATGGTAGCATTAGAAAAAATTTAAAAACACATTTTTGTGTATGTGGAGTATTTTAGCACTATTGAAATGGAGGCTACATATATTTTTTAATATGCTGAATTATCTCTTGAAACTTCTGACTTTATAATTTTGTCAAATTTCTATGGAAGTTCCCCTGCCACGTCTATCAGTTATTAGACAGTAGGACCTTCTTTCTAATTGTCTCCCAAGAGTGATGAGGTGATGTTTCTCTGCTGCATTAACTTTATTATTTCCTATAAAACTTAACGTGGCAAAAATCTGAGCTTATAAATAAGAGACTTGCCTTCATCTTGATCAAGAAATGAAATTTGTAACTCAAATGAGGAAAATTAGTGAACTTAATGCATATCTTGAAAAATGGAGTTGTAATATACCAATTTGGTTCTCTTAATGTTGATTCCAAACATCCCCATTAAGCTATTGATCGTGTCCATGTAGCTTAGCTGAGGGTGCAGTGACCTCCCCGATGGCTAGCTTTCCATCATTACACACAACAATAAACTTTTTGTGCCCTTCACTTAGCATACCTCAGTGGCTCCCAAATACGTGACAAAGTCAATGTCAGGAGAGTTGTGTATAACCAGTCTGGTGCTTAAGTTTGATGTTAGCCTTGGTCTTATAAAATCCTGTTATGAAAAAATAATCATAGATATACACAGTTAAAGAAATGTCATTCTGTAATCTCCATTTTTATGAGTTTTCTGACCCTCCTAGGGAAAATTTTTCCACTCAATTTTATTTGTCAAGTTATTGCCTTAAAAACTACCAGGAAAGAGGAGGGATGGAGGGAGGCTGGGAGGAGGGAGGGTATTTGGTGGGATCTCACCTATTGTGCACAACGCAAGGGTACACATCAAGACTACTAAGAATAGAGTATAAATGTCTTAACACATCACATGAGTAAGTGAGGTGAAGGCTATGTTAACCGGCTTGATGTAAGCGTTCCAAATTGTATATAAAATCAGCACATTGTACTCCATAAATGCATTAATGTGCACAGTTATGATTTAATGATAATGAAAAAAACTAGCAGGAAGAACGGTAACTATCAAGTCTGGTTTGAAATCTTGGTCTTCCTTTTCTCACTTCTTTAACCTGGAGACCCAGACCATGAAGCAAGCTATATTCCTCATACTCTCCTGGTTGTGTGTTTACGTCTCATTATATTATAATTAGCTTTTACTTGCTTGTCCTCTAACTTGAATTTTACATAGTTGTAGCAAATACCAGTCCAGGTTCAATTTTTTTTTTTTTTTTCTTTTTTTTTTTCCTCAAGCTCCTAGTAAGTTCATGTCTTCTAGGGGGGAAAATTAAAACAAAAAGTCTGCTTGAAGGTTCTAATGATTGAATAAACAAATTGGTCCAATTTCACCCTTGTGGGAAGATTCTCTCTGCCTCTACAATGTGTCCATCCCTCCAAGGCATCTTGAAGAACACGGAAGTTGCCTTCTGAAAAGGACCATATGTGTAGTTGGGCTAGGAAAGCGCAGTGATTTTGTCCTTTTTAATCTATGGCTGTGATTTTTCAACTGGTGTGTGGCCACATGCTGGTGTACCATGGAGGATCTTAGGTGTGCTGTGAAGATTTTTAAGGATTATTAATTAAAGTATTTTTGAAAGAAGTTCAAAAAATAGTAAGTATACTCTTTTTTTGTTACCCTTTTTTTGATCAACATAATTTAAGTGTGTCATGGAAGTTGAACTGTAGTTTCAAGTGTGCTGTGAGATTAAAAAGGTTCAGAAACACTGATCTATGAGACTGTATTGTCCCAGGTTAAGATGGCTTTATCTGTGCAGTGGTTATCTTTGTCTTTAAGTGAATACAGGACAGGGGGAGCAACAGTGGTTTTATTTCCACTGTTCAAAGGAGGGAGACTTGAACACGCACAGAATAAGAATGTTTTTCTCTCCATTTAGATAATCCTCTAATTCTGTCTACACATATGTGAATAGACACATTTGGATCCAGCTTCCAAAGACATGTGAATAAATAAAATACATGTCTGTGTCCCTGTTTTCTGAGTTCATGAACAAGTCGTTAGAGTGTTGTAGGAAAAGTTGTTATTTAACATTCTATTAAAAATTTCACTTGGAAAATTGTATTTTTTCAATGTTTATAATCGGATATTTTAGATACCTATATATGACTAAAATAGCCCTCTATCTCAGTTTTTGTATATAAATGTGTCACGCTTTAATAAGCTTTTATCGTTATCTACCAAGCAATGCCTATAAAATGAAATAAAATAAAATAAAATAACTAAATTAATGTAAAAGAGATCATCAGCCTACTGACTTGCCAGGTTATTTTGTAAATCATTCTTCCCAGGTTACCAGAAGACTTTAAACTCCCTAATGGGCATATTTAATTATTGTTAATAAAAACTTCACAGGCTAAACACAATGCAAGTCATTTTCTGTGTATTGTTTCTGAAAATGACTTGGTTACCTGTAAATCAAACCTAATTTCCTCTACTATTTCAGTGAAAACTTTTCTCTGTAGCTATGATTGAGTAGTTGAGCTAGAAACCTGCTTTCGGTATTACTGCCTTGATGTTTGCCTTTCTTCTCCTTTTTTACTTTGCTTTCTTTTTTTTTAATCAAAAGATAAAGGTCACTCTAAGAAGTTAGTTCATGACTTAAAAGTGTTCCAAAGGTTGCGGCTTACAATAGAAAGAGACACCGTTCCCCATAAGGGGAGCAGGAGTTCAGCCTGGGCCTTCCCCCTGTGGTGCTCCCAGGGTCTCTAGGGGGTGGGATGGGACCTGACAGGGATGGGCTTCCCTTGACTGCTTCCTTTCTTTGTACCTAACTCTGGTCCATAAATAGAGCAGCACATCATGCTCTGAGACTGACACCAGGGAAGCTTCATAAATCAGCAAGTGAGTGTTCTGGCATGATTCTTTGGCCACTGCCTTCCCTCCAGAGCTGACACCTGTCACCTTTTAAAGAGTGTACACTCTGAGTCACTGGAGTTAAATCCTGTGTTTTCCTTATCTATTCTCATATTCTATCTAGGTGGTATTGTGTGGGTGGCTGTTCATATGTTATTAAATTATATTCAATCATAATTGCCAATATGGTTTTTGCCTAAGTAGGTTTTTATTTATGCCTAAAATCTTGGAATTTCCGGATAGTCATTGGGTATACAACAAACATAATAAAAAGTGCATTTAATTTTTAAAAGTACCTGAGCTTGTTAAATAAACATAAATATGTTAACAAAAACAGACTATATACATATACATCTATATACATATATATACACACATATATATTTGTACTCTGTGATAAAATATTGCATTTAATGGGCTTATATTATAACTAATACCTTAGAACATTTAAAATGATAAGAATTCTTAGGAGTCTTTAAGAATCTGTGAGTCAAGGAAGTGCTTTGAACATCATCAGACCATGACTGTTAAGTCAGTCAGCACTTGTGATTTGTTAATATTAAATATATATATGTGTGTGTATATATACAACCGTGTCTGTTGTATAAATATCATTTTATTGGAAAAACATACGTAAATCGACCCACTGTTATCTGGTTTTATTTTGTCTTAATTTTGATTTCTATTTAAATCCCTTAGAGTTTAGAGAGAAGGTAATAAAAACGGTTTATAAAAATTTAAAAAGTCACTCATCTAACAAGAGCAGAAATTTACCAGTCTTCAATGTGTAGAGATTAAAGACATTAACCAAAAATAATCAACATATATTAAAATTTTCTCTACTCCTTTTAATGAATGTTTAAAATTCTATTTTGAATTCTATTCAAGCCAGTGATGACCATAAGGTGTTTGTAATTGGGGGGTATTAAGTGCAAAACACAAGCAGAAGGTGCTTAAAAGGGGCAGAAAAAGTCAGTTTCCTATTGATTGGGCTGTGGTGGGATAAATGTGTGGCTTCTATCCTTAATGGAAGCTGATTGTTCAGGGATGTGTCGGTGAGACTGGTCGATCTTTTGAGCTATTGTTTACTGGGAAGGACAATATCAATTTTCCAGAGGGATGATTGGTGGGATGTCAAGGCTGTCACACTCCTCTCCTCATCACTGACAGACAGCCCAGTGACAATTACCAGTGATGGGACATTGCCTGCATTGGCCTATACACTAGAGGATATAACTGGCAAATAGAAAGAGAGGCAGGAACTCCTGTAAAAAAAATATAATCAGAAGTTGTCAGGACTGGTTACATATATGATGTCTGAATAACAGGCCTACAGCACATCACCTTTGCCACGGAGGCAACATGCAGCCTGCTTCCTCTTGCTTAGAAAATTAATCTTAGAATATTGGTGGGGGTATACCAATAATTGTTGGCATCACTTCTACTTGAGAGTTAATAGCAGAACAACAACATATTCTTTTCCTTTTTTTCTAATGAAAATAAACTTTGGACCATTCAAATGGGCTTAAAAGTAGGTATGTTTATGCTTGATAGAAATAGTCACATTATGTTTCTACATGAGTTAAGTTTAGTTTTATGACTTTCCTGCTGAGCCCCTCTCACTGCCAAAAATTCACGTGCACAACTGATAAGTTGGGTTACATTGATATGAGGATGAGGAACTTAATTCCATAATTTGGCCAGAAAATCATCATTTGTGTGGAGTTTGTTCTATGCAGGATGAATAGCATTGCTTAATAATTTCAAATAATTTTTTAAAAAAATCCATATTTCCAAAGCCTACCTTAACACTGAAGAAAACTAATACCTAAATTAGTCAGAGTGCCTGAAGCATAAGAATTGTTAAGTAGTTATATCTCTTTCTCAGAAAGAGGCTATTCTTTTTACTAATTCATAAAGGTAATTTATGTAATGTAATTCCTTATATTGAGCTTACTCACTTCTTAAAGTACTATGTTCTGCTGGAAATTTCTGTTTGGAAAAGTTCATACTGTGTAAATTTTATATAGTCAAACTTACATATTTTTGTTTTGTAGGAATTAGAAACCCTTTACAGTCAGATTTTTTTTTTTTTCTTAACATCAAAGTGAAAAATTCTGTGCATCCTCAGAGACAAATATATCATCTGAACATACTTTCTAAGTTTATACTCAACTGCCTGGTGAGGCTGGCCTTCCACAGAATTGGTCATGATAGAGATGGGTGTCTTTAAATATATGGTGGTTGATTAGCTACCACCTATGTCCCAAATATGACTTACATCCGATCTATTTCTTCTTTGTGAGAAGTATTTTTTAAATGCCATTTACATAATTTAAAAATGAACATGTATATATTTAAAAAAATTGTCAAACATTAAAGTAGTGCTATAAAATCACAGATTATCCTACCATTTAAAGAAGAGCAGTGTTAGCATTTTTATATTTGTCCATTTTGGTTTTTGTTTTAAGGGATTTTAAGTGTTCTTTTTGTGTGTATGTTCTTTTAAGTCTTTTCAGGTATGCTATTTTTTGGTCAGAAAAATATATAGACAAATCTATCATTTTGGTGCTGTCCTTTCATTTTATATAAGTAGTTTCAATACTTTCAATGGTTACATGTGGAGTTCGTTTGTGGTTGGGCTTATACAATGCCCTACACAAGTTATCATTGGTTTCCTTCCATAAACCGTGGGCTAATTGATTTTCCATTGCACTCATTAAAAATAGATACTTGGCTTTTCTGAAGATTGTCTCAGAAACCCAAAGCAGGGTCTGGGTCCTCTGGGATGCCATCAACTGACCATTCCATCAGGCCTTGAGTAGTGGCCCTCCTCCTTGTCAGAACTGAAGTATTTATCCCATTTCCCAGCAGATAAACATTTGCAAGGCAAATAATAAATTAGCCATTAATCAGAAGTATGTTTGCATTCAATGAACTCTGAATGGAGTGGAGATGTCAGGTAGATAGACAAGGTAAATCAACAAGGCAGAATCAATCACGAAGAAAAGCCACCCTTGATTTAGAAAGCATTGGCTCTAACATTTAAAGACTTTGAAAGGTAAGAACATTTTGTAAAAGGAAGAAAGCTATTTTAAAACCATGTGGGTAGATTTTAAGAATACAAAGCATATTGATAATTTTTATATATTTAAGGCTTCAATCTGATGATATATCATTTAAAAGTTTTATTTAAATAAAGAAGATTGTCAGATATTTATTTTTAAAGATTATATATTCAAATATATATATATATATTTTCAATCTCAGAAGAGCTCTAGTATTTCATGAAAAGTTTTCATGTCATTATTCCTTTTGTTTTGTTTTGGTTTATTTCCAAATTAACAATTTGACAAATAATTGTTAAAAGAGCAAGACATGCTCTTGATATTTTCATGTTCTTTTTTTCCTGATTGCGTCTGCCCTTTCGCACGTAGGATGTAACAACTTTCAGATCTGTTGTCTGAGAGGCCCATGTGCTGAGCTTTGTTCGGCTATTTAAAAGTCATGTGATGCTGGGTAAGTTACTTAGCCTTTTATGACCTTCAATTTCCTCATTTTAAAATAGACCCTGGCACAGTTAATTATTTTTTACATAAAAATCATATGTATGTTATATAAATTTATTCTAAAGCATTATTTATATTTAAAGATTGTTAAAAGATTAGTTATTGTTAAATACCTTAGTCTATGCCTAATCAGTGAGCAAAGCATATCATATCTTGTTTCTGAAGATATTATATCTAAAAGGATTAAAGGGCCCAGCGGCTACATACATAAAAAGTAATATTATCTCCTCTAATTCTCGGGAGGTTAGAAACTACAACCTTTGTTTTCTCAGAATTGACCATCAGGGAAATTGCTCTTGACTCCACATACCTACCATCTGGCATCTTCTATTTTCTCATTGTGACATACAGTGCTGCAGCCATCTTAAATTTGTGATATATCCCAGACTTTCCATTTACATATTATTCGTTCATTAACCCAAAAGTACAAGAAAAAATGGAAGTAAACAGAATAACTATAATCTTCCTCACTGCTTTGCCAACTCTTCATTTGTCACTTGCTCACTTTCTTCCTATAAATACATCCAATCTGCCCATTAGCTTTTCTTCGCAAAGTATCTTGTAAAGTAATGACACTTTTTAACCAAGACATTAACTGAATCATGAGTGTCCCGTCCCATTGCATTGCTTGACTGAGAAAGTCCTTCTAATCAGGAATTTTAAATGTTCATTGACCCTGCCTCAATTATAGAGAACAATCAGAATATTTTGAAATTTCAGAATATATAAACTACTCTTGCAAAACAAAGGATTTCTTTAGGCAATTATAAAGAAATTGACTTTTATAAATAGGCTTAAAATAAAAACTATTCAAGTCAACACATTTCTGCTAGGTGCTAATGCTACTTGCAGCATTTTTTTTTTTTTTTTTTTCATTTTAAAATGTATCTCTAGTGAATATCCACTACCCTCATGCCGTTTTTGTTTTCATTCTTAGCAGATAACTTTAACTTGAATTTCATGAAGAAAATATAATTATCTTCAAGTGTAATTATGTCAAGTAATCATTGTTTAACCTCAAGATTTCTTCAAATCTTTACGTATCATTTTTTTCATTTCTGCCCCAGTATTCATGTCTAAGATGAATAAACCTAACAGCTTATCTTAAGTTTTTTATTTCTAAAACCAGTCTGTAACTATCAAATATCTACTCTTTTAGTCTCATTCTTTATTAACTCTTCTTCAAAATGGAATCATACTCTCCATTCTAAAACTGGACAACATAGGAAATAAAAATTTCTATAGGATTTCATAATGAAAAAGAATTGCATTTAATTTTAAAATTCAAAAGACTTCATAAAAGCAGTAGCATTTTAGGTACCCTTAAATACTAATATTTTGAAGCCCGTCCATAATATAAATACTGCTTATTGTCATTATGCAGTAGTTTTTTTTTTTTTTTTGAAAAATATTACTTACATTTAATAGCTAAGGCTACAATGAGCCACATAATCTTTGAAACCATTTGAATTTATAACTCATATATTTCACAACAACACTGTGAGGTAAATTCTGTAACTATTCTCATTTTACAGATGCAGAAAGTGAGTCAAAGAGAGATAAATAACTTGCCTGAGGTACTATATCTGGTAGTAATTGTTAGAGCCATAGTTTGTAAGCAGTTGGCTCTGGAGTCCATGCCAGACCACTATAGTCCCTGCTTTCCCACATAGTGCCTGCATGTATGATTAACTATGAAGCTGTTAGCTCCATGACTCTTACAGATTCATTTTATGAAGTTACTATTTTTTGCCTAGAGAGCATCAAAAGAGAAATAGCATGTGATAGAACACAAATTTAGACTGAAATTATATAGTAAAGGTTCTTGAATTCCAGATTGAAGAATTCTGACTCAATTTAATCAGAGCACAATGAGGAAACATGAAAAGTTTTGAACAAGGAGTAATGCTATTAGAACCACATATTAGCGACTATGGGATAATTTGAATCAGGCAATGCTGATAAAATGAATAATCATTTAGAAGATACAACAGCAACCTTTGTGGGAAAGCAGGAAGCCAAAAATCAGGAGGGTGACTGGGAAGGAGATGCATTTGTAAGAATAGTTTAGGTCAAATTATGGGAATGGGCGACCCGGGAGAGTGGTGGTCTTAGGATCAAACACAAGTGTGGAGACAGGCAATTGCTTGATTTTTAAGTCCATGTCTGAGAAGATAGAAGAGTCCCTATGAAAATTGGGTTGAATTAGTCTGAATATTAAATTTGGGAAATATCTGCCTTTACATGTTGAATCTGATGTATTAATGAAAAATCTAAATAAAGCTTTGAAAATGTTATCTTAGAAGTAGGAAGAAAAGTCAGAGACACAATATAATTTTTAGAATTATCTAGTGAAAGGAGGTTGAGGCCATTTTAGTAGATGGAATTATTAAAGAATGAAGTAGAGAAAAGAGAGAGGCGATTAACTGAGGAAAGTCTGAGGTATTAGTGGGCTGTAGCACTTACCTTTAAATAACAAGTAGCAGGAACTAGGAAAAGAGAACTCCAAATGGTTGATTGAGAACCAGAATAACAGACAATCATAAACACTGAGAAAAAGAGGCTCCAGGAAAGGAAGTTGTCAACATTTGTTTACTTCAGAGCTAATTGAGAAAAAAGTGTTTACTTGGTGCAAAATCTCTAAAGAGCACTCTCTGTTGGTCATTATTACTGAGAACATTGAACAATGATGAAAACTGAGTAATGGTCTAAATATGAATGAAGCAGTAAAGTGCCCCATAAAAAATATGTATATGATGTTTGCCTGGGCAGATTGTCCTATAACTACAGGGTTTGTAAGAAATAATGCTTTTAAACAAAAGGAAGATCACAATGCACTCTTTTTCATAGTATGAATTTATTCATATTTATCTCTGCTGCCAAAACATGAGTATCTTAGTAGATCCTCACATACTTAAACATAAAAGAAAAATTTTTGATTGAATTAGTGAAAATAAAGAATTATATATATATTTTTCAGAATATACTGTATTATGTTACAACTGTGTCCCTGGGGTTTGCTCCATGGAACACAATGAACTTTAGTCTAGAAGTATGTAACCTCTTTCTTTAATCAAATCTTCTTAAATTTTATTATATAGAACTTTTATGTTCAAGACTAAGAGTGACCAAAGCCAAGAAATCGAAGCACACATTTGACATGCTTCGTGTGTAGAACAAAAATAATGTAAGTGATAGAGTATTTATATACAAAGCATATCTTTAAGTTTTTCTTTAAGGCATCTGTAGGCAATTCTTTTGTGAATTTGTTAAGTTTTTGGCTAAAAAATATGATAAATACACAAAAGTAGAACAAAGAGATATTTAAAGTTTTAATTGTAACCTCTGGTTATTTTTAAACCTCTACTTTGTACCACAACTCTAGGCATATCTCATTATTTAGAATTTCAACATATAAAATGATTCTTTCATATTATTTTATAGTTGGTAGCACAGTCATCCTTTGGGACCCATGGATTGGTTCCAGGACCCCTGGCATGTGCCAAAGTCCATGAACGCTCAAATATTTGCATGTAAGCTATGCATACCCTCCCATGTTCTTTAAGTCATTTCTAGATTGCTTAGAATATCTAATACATTATAAATTTGAGATAAGTAGATGTTATACTACATTTTTATTTGTATTTCCTTTCATTTTTGTATTCCTATTTTTATATTTTCCCTAATATTTCAATGTAGAGTTAGCTAAGTCCATAATGCCGAGTCCATAGGTAAGGAAGGTCATCTGTAGTTTAAAGTCTAGCTTTCTAATTTCTAATTAAATACACAAGTTGAAAATGAGATTTTTTAGCTAATAAGAAAGAAGAGATAAATACCATATGCCCTACAAAGATCCTAAGTGAATTGTGAAGTATCTTTTTCCCCTTCACCCTTTCTAGTGAATCAAGACAAATCTCTCTTTCATTAATAAATATATGTATTTGTGCTAAAGAAAGGTGCTTACTGCCCCAAACTTCTTTCTTTGGCTCCTTAAATATCTTCTAATTCATCTGTCTAGCTGATATTCATTGAATTTCAACTATGTTTCTGGAAGTCTTGAGGTTGGAAGACAGAGAAGTATAAAATAGAGACAAAGACCTGTCTTTAAAGAGCTTCAGTGCGAAAGAGCTAGGAGATAAACCTATAAACAACATAAAATTTAATATCAGAGTACAGACAACATAAAAGAAGATAAGAGGGTAGAAAAATTGAGGTGGGGGCACTGTATATGTAGGGTAGATGGAAACATCAGGGGGAAAGGGCAGTCTGCTGTATATCTTTCAGTAGGATATGCTTCATATTTATCTTTCTCTTCCACTGATAGTTTTGTCTTGCAGAGCCTGAATTGCCAATGCACAAATAAAGATACAATAATAGAACACCTCAAAGCCTTACCATTTGGAACTGTATGTTGATGATGGTTGATTTTGATTCTTAGAAGGAAAAAGTGTCCTTTCAGTGTGTTTATCCTCAACTCATGTTAAAAAGCATTGATCTAAGATCTCCAAAACCCACTTACTATTAAATATACACTATAAATATATGTCAGTTTTCAACGTAGTTAAAAGAAATTCTTCTTTTCTTAATAATTGAGATATAAGGGCGGTGCCTGTGGCTCAATGGGTAGGGCGCCAGCCCCATATACCAAGGGTGGTGGGTTTGAACCCAGCCCCGGCCAGCTAAAACAGCAATAAGAATTGCAACAAAAATATAGTCGGGTGTTGTGGTGTGCGCCTGTAGTCCCAGCTACTTGGGAGGCTGAGGCAAGAGAATCGCTTAAGTTGGAGGTTGCTCTGAGCTGGGACACCACTGCTCTCTGCTGAGGGCACAAAGTGAGACTTTGTCTCAAAAAAAGAAAAAAGAAAACAATTGAGATGCAAAAGAACCAGAAAATAGAAAATTTTATTTAGGGCCCTAATAGTAGCACGTTAGATAAGTATCAATTTAGTTCTTTGAAATAATTTTATGTCTTCCTCAATAACTATGTATTTCCATGTAGATATTTCTATAAACCTAATTTATATAGTATATGATGTTTGGCTTATGATTATAGTTAAGTATTTTCTAAATACCCTTCCCAGTACATAGTTATTTCTTTTATTCTTTTTAGTGCTTTTCAGAAATAACTTGAAAATAAGAAGCCTTGATGTAGTGAGAGCAAACTAATTTTTTTTCAAAGCATGGAGTTTGAATTTGAGATGGAACAGAAGTACTTAATGTTCTTTTCTCTGTTGCTACTGTCGTTAGTATCACACTGATTCAAGGCAGCTAAACATTGATACGAATGCAGATAATTTGATCATCAGCTCATAATGGTTCCAAAATAGTTCATTGTTATGTAGTTAATATATCTGAGGTACATACTAACATATAACATGTAGCTACTTAATATACATATTCCTTTTATTTTTAAATTATTCTCATTATTGTTATATAAAACATTGCTTAGAAACACTACAAATGAAATGTGTTTCTTTTAAACAGTTTTTTACATATTGAAAATTCAAATAATTTTAATGTAACTGTCTTTAGGTATAGTTGGCCAGCAGTCCCTTGCACCCTTATCAACAGGCTTCAAAATTTCTGGTCACTTGCTAATAACTATTCACTTCTCAGGAGATTGAATTGCTATGGGCTAGTTTTCTTACAGTCACAAACTCATCCTAGAAAAAGTGCTAAATAACTCATTGCTGAATATCACTATGGTCACCTTCGAAGCATTCCCCTTTGGAAGCTATGCACTGATCCTAGTGCCCAGTCCACCCTTCAAAGCCATTTTGGATCTCCTTTTCTGAAATGACTTCCAGAGCTCTCATTGTATGGTACACAAAAGTTCAAAACATTAATAATGAACCTCACTCAGCAAGATACCACCACATGTTGACATGAACACCCATGATGTTGACATACCACGGTTATGAAACTTTACCAAGTTGTTTGTACAGTGCTGCCAATGTAAGTGCACAGTGGCAAGTTTGTGAAGTTACCTGTCAGATCTCCTATGATGGCATTTCCTATAGTAATTCCAGCAAAAGGGTTCCAAAATTGCTTTGCAGTGTGGGCAAGTCACTGACATTGCTTCATAGCGTCCCAAGGGAATACTTTGAAGGTGACAGTAGAGATATTCAGCGATGAGGTATGTAACACTTTTTCCAGTATGAGTTCACAAACTTAGTTGTCAGATTTAGTGTATCTGTAAAAGAACAAAATAAACAGAAGACTCATGTAAGTCGTTTTCCAGTAATTTTTTCAACATTGCCATCCTAATATATTTTACTCTTTCACTTTCAGAAGTGAATAGTTATTAGCAAGTGACCAGGAACTTTGAATCTTATTGGTAAGGGTGCAAAGGACTGCTGGCCAACTATACCTAAAAGCAGTTACGTTAAAGTTATTTGAATTTTCCATATATAAACATTTGCATATAACTTACAAAAATGTGCTGATACATATGTATTTAGCAAAATATGTGTTTTGAAAAAATAATTACTGTGGTAGATAAGGGAAAGTGTAAATATTTTTCACTAAGATATTATTGCTGATGATGGTTCATTTTGATTCATAGAAGGAAAAAGTGTCCTTTCAGTGTGTTTATCCTTAACTCATGTTAAAAAGCATTGATCTAAGAGAATACCCACTTCTAATCATGTGGGAGGCAAAAATAAAATATAAAAAAAAAAAAAACAAGAGACACTAAAAGTTGTGCATCATCTAGATTAAAAAATTGCTTTAAAAAGAATGAGTTGACACCCTTTTGCCATCCATATCTGTTTTTCTCTAAATTTATACATAATATATTGCATTAAATCCACTCGAAAAATTTAGTTTCTCTTCATCGCAACACAAATGAGCAAACACAACAAACAAAGCAGGTAAGAGATTACTGTTATTAAAAACTCAAATGCAACTGCAAGAAGAGATTTTAAACAACTGCTGGAGTTGGGTTAAATTGTCTCTTAAAAGTTGCTCTCCTGGGTATACTTGGTGAAGGAGATAGTTTCATGAACAGGAGCCCATTTGTAATGAGATAAGGACAAATGACAGCAGCAGTTGAGTTAGTGGCTCCCATGGAATGACAGGTATTGAGTGAACCCTGGGCTGTGTTTGAGATGGGGAGGGAGTCGATAAAAGCATCAGGGCTTGTTTGTAGTAACACTGCCAGCAATGCTTTAATTTGCCGCCTGGAAAAGAGCCACAGACATTCTTCCCCCATGTTTAGTGTTGATGAGATCTAACGCTTACATTTAATCTTCTGTTTACCACTGAAAACACTTGTAAGTGGTATGTGGCACCACAAAGAGGAAACAGAACAGGGAAGCGTATTTTTTAGGAACTTCATGCTATGGCCCAAGTCAGGAAAAACATTTTTATCTGAATCACTAAACCGATCATAGAAGGAGAAGTTGAACACATTAAAAAGACTAGCTTTAGAACACATTTGATAAATTGATTTTGAAGAAGAGATAAAGAGGAGAAAATGTTTCTAAAGTTTCTTCTGGAATTCTTTCTATGTCCTACATACCATCCACTTTAATAAAAGAAAATGAATTTAAATGGAAGTACTGTGAGTTGCATGTTTAAAGATCCCATTTCATACTTCCGTTTAAAGGCAAATATATTCTTCTTTAATACATCCCAGATGTTTTTGAAATTTGTTACATAAAAACATATGTATCTACATATGCTTTCTATATTAAATATTAATGTATACTTATATACATCATAAAGTAAATAATTTGGTATATATTTTGGCATATATTTTGTGGTATATATTTTGGCTTATTATATCCACCCATAAAAATATACACAAGCACCTAGACTTTGACTGTAAGAAAACTCGAGAGGAATGATTATTGGGAAAGAGTTACTTTTGGTCCATATTTTACTTAGCTACGTCTACCTTACTGTCAAAACTCAACAGATAGCATTATAAATTGTGCTCAGACTTATTACTACAAATTCACATAGTTCAATGTAAGCATTTCACATTGTACATCAAAGCTGTACACTGAACCCCATAAATGCATCAATGTACAATGTTATGATTTAATAAAATTAAAAAAATAAATAAGGATAGCATTTAAAAATACTAGCTTATTTCCATCTCACTTGGTTTCTATTACTTAATCTTTTCTGCTTCTTGTGACCGGGAAAAGCCAAAATCACTCCAGTATCTTCTAGTCATATGCCAGGAAACTGCGATGGTTTTTAGCTTTACCAGTGAATCCATAATAAACTCCTGTTAGGCTCAATTAGATGACCTAGTGAGATTATCTGACATGTTGTGGAGATAATGACTGTGCCAAGGATGAGATATTGCCTGGGCTTCCGGGAGAACCTCACTGAGGAAATTCTTTCCTTATTTCCATATATTTCCAAAGCTGTTTGTCTGTCTGGCTTATTTAGGGGTCCTCAAACTTTTTAAACAGGGGGCCAATTCACTGTTCCTCATACTTTTGGTGGGCCGGAATATAATTAAAAAAAAAAAAAAAAAAAAAAAAAACCCAACAAAAAAAAAAAGATGAACAAATTCCTATGCACACTGCACATATCTTATTTTGAAGTAACAAAGCAAAACAGGAACAAATACAATTCACACCGCTGCATGTGGCCCGTGGCCCATAGTTTGAGGACCCCTGGGAGAATGCATTCACCAGTGGTAGAGAAAGGGGGCCTGGGATTAAGTTAGGACTTGCTGTGCCACATTAAAATTTTATTTCAATGTATAATGTTAAGCATGAGAAGTGAAAAACTACTGATAAGTGAAATATTTAGCTGATACTGTCTTATAGTTTCTAGGATCCCTAAGATGTATAAAATGAATTCCACTTTCTATTAAGTTTTTTGTAGAAGTTAAAGAGAAAAGGGAGTATGACTTTACCAAATAACACAGAATATATTTCAGTCAAAAATACATTATCAGAGATTGTAACTAAAGGAAGGATAATGCTCAAGTATTGTGGCTTTTTGTGATATTCAGAATTTATTAATAAATTGATTAGTATATGTAAGTTGTCCAATATTGAATTATATTGGAAATATTTTAAAATGCAAAGTCACATATAAGTTGCTTAATATGTTTTTGTGTCAAGGCCAATAAAGTTGATTAAACCAGGCATTACTTAAGTAGGGACAGCTGTTAACATCTCTCATATTCATACAATGATTGATTTTAGTTGGAATAACCTTGAGTGTTTCATGTTGCTCACAAAGCGGTGCAGTTTTAGCACTATGAATCTGCTGGGATGAAAGTTGCTAGTCACTTTTTGATTTTTTATAAATGATTACTTCATGCATATGGGTTTATTTTATTTCTTTGACAAGATTTAATTATATTTGACAGCTTTGGTAATGATCCTTAACAAGACTGATTGAGATTAAAGTACTGTCTTATCTAGAAGTTTCCAACAGTGAGGACTAAATATGTGGGTAATACATATTACTATCTTATAAAGTACTAGGAATTTATATTTATGGTGATGGGAAAAGTCAAATAATTAAAAATTCATTCATTCATTCATGTGAAGAAATGTTTGTAACATGGTAGC
The DNA here is from genome assembly GCA_963574355.1 of Loris lydekkerianus. Lineage (NCBI taxonomy): Eukaryota > Metazoa > Chordata > Mammalia > Primates > Lorisidae > Loris > Loris lydekkerianus. Next base: position 27,489 of record CAUYPK010090262.1, read on the forward strand.
GTACAGTATGATCAGCACGTAATGGAGGTGTGTACAAGCTTAAACAGTTATTCTGAAGGAGGGAGTGATTAATTCTGTCTGAGAAGGGATAGGGGTGGAATTGAATTCAAGCCCATTCTTTTGAATAATACTTGAAAGGGGACCAGTCCATCTTCCTATATTGAATAGTTTAGCCAAAGAGAGCTGCCAACCTATCGACCAACAGATGAGAAGACAGAACTTAGACCTAGCAGGCCCAGATGAATAGTGAGCTGACACAAGGCAGGGCTCAGCGCCATTTGTCCCTTTATTGCTGACATGAGTTGGCACTCAGAGTGATATCTTCATAGAGTCGAGGGGGTCCCACAACTGAAGAGACTTTTTAAAATGATGTTTGTAAGGAATGTGCAGAGATTCAGGTCACTAGGTAATAAATAACACTAGCCAAGACCTCCTGAATGCAAGAACTTTTTATAAACTACAAGTCACCAAATTTGTCTTTGAATGAAAATGTTAGGAAAGCATTTCTGAATGTTCTATATCTCAGCAGATCAAATGAATAAGCCAAATAAAACTTGAAAAAAAAAAAAAACCTTGATATTGTTCTCTGTCTCAAGTCATCATAACACAGTCAGAATTTAGACTGTCTCTGCAACTTTATTCTGCATGATGCCAATACCAGCTCCTGTTTTATTTTTACTAATATGCTAAGCTTTCTCAAAAATAAAATAAAGGCAAACAAACAAAAAACTGTGCTTATTCTAACCTCCAAAGCTGGAATGTTCTTCCACTTATCTGCTTCTCTATAAACTTTAAAAATTCCAGAACTAGAAGTCCTTCTTTTTCACTGTGGCCCTAGAGATCACTTCTACTGGACACATGTTTGGGGAGTAAATAAGGTTTATTGGCCAAATTTTCTTCTCCCCAAATTCATCTGGTAAAGTGCTAACCTCCCATACTTCAGAATGTAACAATATTTGGAGATAGGGTCTTTGAAGAGTTAATTAAACTAAAATGAAGTGATTAGGGTGGGCCTTAGACTAACTATGACTGGTGCCACATAAGAGATCACAACACAAAAAAAGGCATAACATATGAGGACACAGGGAGAAGACAGCCGTCAAAGAGAGAGGTCTAGGGTGGTGCCTGTGGCTCAAAGGAGTGGGGCGCTGGCCCCATATGCTGACGGTGGTGGGTTCAAACCCAGCCCTGGGCCAAAAACTGCAAAAAAAAAAAGAAAAGAAAGAAAGAAAAAAAAAAAGAGAGAGAGAGGTTTTAGAAGGATTCATCCCTGGTGACACCTTGATCTTGAACTTGAATCTCCAGAATTGTGAGACAATGAATTTCTGTTGTCAGCCAACCTAAATTTCTGTTTGCAGCCCTTGCAAACTAATACAGTAGTGAGGCAAGGTATTGCTTTTGTATTTTGTCAGGTCAAATGTGTTGATATTTTGTGCCAACTGGAGTTTCTTGGTTACATCTTGAATGTTTGCAGATCACTGTTCACAGTGTAAATACTCAAATCACTCAATTAATATCTTCTCTTGTTTTCAAGTGATATGCCACAATTCATAAAAGCTGCTTCTGCTATCATTGTTGATTTGTACAATGCTGTTCATCACATTTGAACTGTGTTGATTTTCCGTTAGCTTTAACCACTACCATATATTTCACATTAAGGTGCATCCGAGTCATAGTACTTTTCCCTTCTGGCCCTTGAATCATTAGATCCTGTAAATCAAAAACTGAACCTCCAGAACAAAAAAAGTATTTATAGACATGTTCTCTGAATGATTAGGAGCATGTTTATGAGATTATTGTAATGAATGAAGGCTCTGGAGATTTCCTTACTGCTGGACAATGTAACCTGAATCTCCAGAGCAGATTTTCACTAATTGCAAAGTGTGTGTGTTTACTCCTTATAAATCTTTCATCACCTTTATTTTTAAATTCTAAGATTGAGGAAATGTTGTTTCTTTCATCCAGAAATGCAAAAATAGACATACAACAATTCAATTCCCAGAAGTTTTAAAGCAACTATGTATGAGGCACTGTGTGAGATAGAAAGATGAAGATGAAGATTTTGCCACTAATAAAGGAAATATTATGTGGAGAAAAAGAACTTTGATAGAGTGGAAAAATATATGTTCAAGAAGTACTTTAGACAGAAAGTTCTAATGACTGCTCATGGCTATAGAAACCAAAATGGATTGTTAGCAATTGACTATAGTGTGTCTAAAAAATGGTGGTTTCTTGGTGTGTGCATCATGTATATGGACTAAAGAGGGCATTTCAAGCTGGTGGGACAATGTAAGTGAAAGCAAAATTAAGAAAATATATATGTTTCATTTGTCTTGATTGAAAGAAAATATCAAAATAAATTTGCTTCACAACAGGTGGTCTTCCAACATTAGCTTAAAAATTATCTTATGAAACAGAAATACATCTATTTCTGAGTGTGATTTTCACATAAAAATATTCTTCTTCTTTTACATATGTAACAAATTGGAGGGAAAAAAAGCTTGAAGACTATTTCAGAATCCACAATTAAGCAGAAAAAACAGATAACATAATGTTTATTCTTATATTCTAAGATTATAGCATAATGTCTGGCACTTAATATCTTTCAGAACTGTTGATGAATTAATTATAATCACAACTTGAAGTAACTAAGTGACCATAGAAATATGCCTAGAGTATAATGCATAGAAGAGATATTTGAAAAAAAAAAAATTGACAAGTTTTTGAGTTCAGGGATGCCATAAATATATTTAATGCCATGGGAGGTTGAAATGAGGTCAAGGGGGAAAGGCCCATAGTTTTGAGGACCAAAAACTTCACTGGTGGTATTATAAAAAACAGATGCCATAGATTCATAGTTTTGACTCTAACTGGCAGGGGCATAAAGAATAGATGAGTGATTATTAACACGTTGGGAGGTGATAGCTTGAAGGACTGTCATGGTGAGAAGGGTCCTTTAGAATCAAGGGAGAAGATTAAGGTGAGAGTGTGGAATAGAAGTGATTTCAGCAAGAGAACTAGTGAAGCCAGGACCCGAGTCCAATGAAATGAGCTTATACAGAATACAGAGGGGAATCTCACAAGTTTACAAAAAAAAGGGGATTTTTTTTTTTTCTGTAATAACAGATTTGCTCTTTATGGCCATCTCTTTAAACCTGTTAACAATCCTTAAATGTAGATATGAGTGAATTCATTTTACAGACATTGAAGCTGAGATTTTGTGAGATTTAGTCATATAATTCAAATCATGAAACTATATCTACTATCTCTACATGGATAATTCTATTTCTGATCCATCTGGCTTCAAAACCTGCAGCCTTTCTATTATTACCATGTTGTTTTAGAAGGCATTTCATTGATGATAACTTAATTTTACAATTAAACAAATACTTAAACTTTCTTTTGGTTAGGCAATATTATTTAAGATTCAACTGACACATAGAATTGTTACTTTTACACATATGGAATGTAGTATGAACCATAGCAACAACAGCTGATTGTAAACTTGCATTCTTATTATTCAAAGGACAGAAATTAAATACTATTAATTTTCTGTAATCATTGTCACCAATGTAATCACAGCTATTGTTTCTCTCACAAAATTCTCATTGAAGTAAATAAAAATTAAGACCACAGTATGGCTGATCCTTCATTGTAAAAATAAAAATAAAAAGAATATAATTAGGATGACATAAACCATCTACATTAAAACATTTCTTCTATGGAGTATCTAGGGTAGAGAAATCTAATATTATTATTTGATCTTGTGAGATAAGTTGTGTATCTAAATTAATTGGAAACTATGGTCATTTAGCAAAGTGCAAACTAATTATTTTAGTTTAAAATGAAACATGCATCAGGTTGTTTTCAGAATTCTTAGGCATCTGAATGTTCTGATTGGTACCAAAAGACCCATTTATCTAAAACTCAAATTAGTCCAGGAGCTATTATTACAACTTACAATAAAAATATTTAAAACTGGGCCATGCCTGTGGCTCAGTGAGGAGGGCGCCGGTCCCATATGCCGAGGGTAGCGGGTTCAAACCCAGCTGCGGCCAAGCTGCAACAAAAAAATAGCCGGGCGTTGTGGCGGGCGCCTGTAGTCCCAGCTACTCAGGAGGCTGAGGCAAGAGAATTGCCTAAGCCCAAGAGCTGGAGGTTGCTGTGAGCTGTGACAGCATGGCACTCTACCAAAGGGCCATAAAGTGAGACTCTATCTCAAAAAAAAAAAAAAAAATTAAAACTAGCAAAATAAAATTCAAAAGAATTAGTATAAATTTCTTATATTTATGATACCTTTTTTTTAATCTTTAAATTTGTTTTTGGTATTTTTTTTGACAATCAGATGAATATAATGACCTGTTGCACTTTTAGAGTCCTCAGAACAAGTGTACATATCAGTATTTTTTTTTTTTTTTGAAGATCCTGGGTAATCTCTTCAATTCTATTTCTACAGTTGGCATCTCTATAGTAAATTACAATAAAAGAAGCTCTGTGATTTTTTAAATTCCAAAAACATCAATAATTTCAAGAATAAAAGTAAATTGTTTTATGTTCAAAATTAATTTGTAAATTTATAGTTTTATGTTTGTATTGTTTTTCATCATCAGCCATTGCAGTAAGTGCCAAAGAATGACTTTGTTTCTATTTTAAAACTAGTAAGGTAAGTCAGTAAAACATAAAAAAAAACTTAAATGTATTTACTCCAATCTCAATACAAGAATACTGACTATATCAAATGTATGCTATAAGTAAAATCATTTCCAAACTCGGTATTACCATAAAATAATAGAATAACATTTTCAAATATGGTAAATGAGTAACAGCAGACTTTTTATGATGTATCCAGACAATCAAGGTTTATTACGTCTTGCTATCATCCGTTACCTTTGAAGTTATATGCATCTTCCTTTGAAAAGTGGGAAAAAAAAAGATTTTTTTGAAATGAAATAAGTTTATTCACTTACATGTGATTTACTCTTAAGGGTAAGACAACATATGAGAAATATTAGTGTATATGATATTTTTTCCAACTAAATTATTAAATAATATGAAAGAGAAGGATGCAAATTTGTCAAAACAGAGCTACCTTTACCCCAGAGAGTTATTAAAGTCTAGAGACACATTTCATATGCAAAATGACCTGTCAAAATTATGGAAAAAAAACTCTTGACACCTGCTCCTTGTCAGTGCCCTAGAAACAAAGGTGAAGAAATGGGTTTGTGACATTGGATTGTATTGCTTACTGGGTTTGTCGGCAAACGCGTGTGTTTTTATGTGCCATTTCCACACTCATCCATGAGCTCTTGTCAGTGTAAGGCAGAAGAGTACCAGTGAAGTATAATGTGTCATGGTAAAACAAAATGCACTGATTTTAGCTTAAAACTGGCATAAGCATTTTATTATGTTGTAAGAAAGCATTTTTAGTATATATCTGCCTAGCCTATTTCATCTATTTTCATTTTACATTCATTAAAAATTTAACAGAAATACTCCTTCTGAAATTAGGAAAGTTGGCCACAGGAATATTGAACTATTCTATTTTTAGGCCTATAGTCTTACAGCCAAATAGTAAACTAGAAAAAGGGGATGATTTTTTGAATATACATTTAACGATTCATGGTGGGAAATAATATTTCTTGTTTAAGAACAAGTATTTAAAACTTGAAGTCAGATTACTTGTGTAGTCTTTTGTGTGTGTGAGAGAGAGACAGAGACGTAGCATTTAGATACAAAATACAGAAATGTTCCTGTGAAAATTAAGATTATTCTAGCTGACTTAGAATACTACTCACAAATTCTCACGTGCATTTGACCTTCTAATGAAATTTCTGAGAATTTCATATCTCTGATGTGACAATTTTTGTGAATGTTTACTAATTTGGGGGGGTTGATATTAGGAACAATTGCAACTGGATATAATAGGGTTAAAATGTGGGACATACTGAAAATTATATGGAAACCAAAGAAGTTACAGGTTTGCTGAGGCAAACATTGAAGATAAGATTTGTAACAAACTCTCTTAAAAGTGACCGTGGAACGGTGATAAATGATATTTACCTCATATGTCATGATAACTGTTTTTTAAAGAAGATATCTGTGCCCTCTTTTATCAGGGGTATGGGAAAGTGCATCACTTACAAGCACTCAATCACAGTGACACAAAGAAATAGCAAACCTTGAACATGTCAAAACAGTGCCTGTTCGATCTATTTCTGTTTCTTGACTACTGAGTTTATTCTCAATATTGAATCCCCAAAAGGAGTGGTCTTTAAAACATGATGTTTATTTTTGGTGAGATTTTTATAAGACATTTCAGCAAGCGTGTGAGTATAGTATCTAACAGTTTAACATAAAATATGTCCTAGCATTAAAAACTGTTTAGACAGGACAGTGATATCTGCAGTTGTATCTCTCTTTGAAACTGCTAATATTTATCGAATGCTTTCTACATGTCAGAGGCTCTAAGACTTGTAACAAACACAGGCTGGAACTATATTATTTCCATTTTGCAGATTAGAAAACAAAGGCATAAGGGATTAGGTGATAAATTCAAGATTGCCTGGACGTAGTTATATTTTAAATAGAATTTAACAAGTTAATTGAGTTTTCTGATATGAAAATCAGCTTAGGTTACTGGTGTTAGCAGCCTAGTTCATGTACTTCATAAAGTATGCACTTTACATTTTCATGAAAAAGAGGGGGTACATTGAGTTGATTTGGCATTTAATTTATAATGACATAGCTGTGTTTCTGTAGTCATGAAATATTTTTCTGTGGAAAAACTGACCTTTTTGTTCTAAGGAATGCATAAACTTTTTGCAAAGAAGATGTCTATCTACATTAAACATTAATTATATTCTAAACATTTTATGAAAAAGTAGTGTACAAATAAGATTGGATAATATGCTTACTGGAAAATTAAGGGTAAGACAACATATGGGAAATATTAGTGTATATGATATTTTTATTATTTAGATTAGTGTATGTGCTAGAACATAGTTCGTGTTTAATAGTCCTCTGCAACTTTTTCAGAGTGGCACTATCTGTTTGCAAAATGGTAAACATGAATTCTGACCTCTACTCTTAATTGCTCCACCAGATGTTTCTCAAAATAAAAGATACTGTTTCTGAGGGCTCTATAAACAAATCTTGACCTGAAGGCCTCCTTTAGCGTTCCTCCCAATTTATCAGATATAAATGAATTCTATTTGCTTTTCAGACAAAACTTATGTACTGTAACTTCGTTTCAGAGAAAACAGTAAAATGCAGGCTTGTATTCTAATCTGTGAAAAACATACAGGATCTTGGCAGGCAGGTCGATCAAGGAAGCACAGTGTTTAGGCAGAACATACTTGGGCTTTTATCTTGGCTAAAGCCTTTTTTTTTAAGAGCGCATGCCTTAAAGGAATTTGTTCCATACTAGACTTTGAAAAAAAGGAAAAAAATAGTTCTGTTAAGCGGTTAGACTCTTGGACTAAAAGGAATAAGAGGTCTGTCTACAAAACCATTATACTGATGAAACTTTAAGGAACTCCTGAGATTGTAATAAATCTGTGTTCTTTCTGTAATGTATAAGCCAGTGTGCAAAAATCTGGAGGTATCCCCTCTTAAAGGTGAACAGCTCTGTTGGTGAAAAGATAAATACAGATCTCAGAAAAAAAAAAAAAAAAAAAAATGCATGTTCATTTTTTTATACATGTTCCTGGGAAAATAAACTAACAATCCAAACACAGAATTTAAGGAAGATAAAAACAAATTAACAGCCTTGTCTTTTCAATATAGACTGATTAAATGCTAAATAAACACATTAGTCATGTGTGGAATATTTGCATATATTCTTATGGGTCAGTAAATAGTAATAGAATGTAAAAAAGGTAATAAAAACAACTGTAATATTAGCTACTTGTATTAATAACATACTGGGCAGCAGACATTGTGCTTTAAATACATTGTTTAATTTAATTGTGAAATAACCCTAATAGATACTGTAAGTTTACCATGAGAACAAATTAATGTGAGCACCTTCACTTTTTCTGACCTGTTGTACCACTGGTGAGTCCAGTGGAGACCCATAAATTGAGCAGAGAGCCTTAATTGTTCAGGGACTCAGTGATAGGGTTAAATACTCATGAGGGATTTCACTAGATCATTCAACTCTTTAAAACTGTGACCTAAGACGGATAGGAACCACGCTCTCCAGGGATGAGAGGCTAATGCATTAAACTTGTACACCATCTTGATTTTGACTTTTCTCATTTAGCCCTTTTCTTTTTATCCTAAAATTCAAAGCACTAGGAATTTCTAAAACAGAAATATTACTGAAAGTTTCATCTAATTGGGCAAAGACTACAATTTATGATTTGGCTGTTAATTAGACTTCAAGAACAAAGCTAATGCTGTTCCATTTAGTGAGAAAGGCCTCTGAGGACCTGAGAACTGACCAATATTGGTTCTCCTGCTGGGAAAACACTGCTCATAAACAAGTCCCCAAGGCTTCATTATCGAGCCTTTTTAGACCAACACAGAATGCATCTTAGTTTATTTGAAAATCCTTACAATGAAGCTTTATTGCATATCTATAAATTTTTCACGTTGACATGTCAAAGACTTGTAAAAGTATACTGGCAAGAATGATAAACATTATAAATAACATTTTCCCTTTACATGTAAGATGATTGTAGGTAGGACACAGTATGCTCATAAAATGAATGCGATTCTATTTGGAGTAGGAATTGTGGGAATGAGTGGTAATATTGAAGCAGAGTGATAAACTGTTTATTTAAAAAGTAAGACATTTAACATTAGTATACAATTTTTGATGACCAACAGAAAAAATATTTCATTTGGGTGTGCCATTTTATTTCATATCTTTTAGGAAAGTTCAAAAACAAAATTTAAATGCCAATATATCTTCAGTATAACTGCAGTTATTCAGTTTTATAAGTTAACAAAAAATATTCTGCCTATACATTTGTTTTGATATATTGGCTATTTTTTTTTAAGGGAAAGTATCTTTTCCTAAGAGTATAAAATGCAATTTTGAATTAATTGAATTATAATAACACCAAATTTCTCTACTTTGCCATTTCTATTCACATTTCTTGGAAACAATTCTTGCTGAATAAGTGTAACTTAAAATTTCGACAGCAGCAATTCATGTTTGGTCCTCACTGGGATCATTAGCATTTTCATTTATCTGCCTACTATTGTGAACCACTGGGTAAATTTTCTTAGCTAGTAATTTTTTACAGTATTTTCTACTGGTCATGTAGTTGGCAATGTCATGGTCTAAACTCAGCTGTTTCTCATTAAATTTGGAAAATCACTCCTTTTTTATAAAAAAACACATATACTTCACTTGATCAATTTGCAATGTTTTTCAAATATATTCACAGAAGTTTCTGGTCTGTGAATGGTATCTCAACATTAAAAGATATTCCTACTTTTTAAATATACTTTCAAGTTTGAAAGTGATAGCATCATAAATGCTTGAGAGAGTAAAAATTGGCTCTCAGAGCAAAATTGTGATATTCTCTTTACTTTTTTACTTCAGTGGGGAAAAAAATCAGACAACAGCAGCAAGCAGGTCCTAGGTTAGAGTCCTCCCTAAATCTGAGTGGAAATTACATGGAAGGCTTACCAGGATGGACAGTAGAGAACTTTTGATGAACGAAAGGACATTCATAATCCTCCATGTACTTAAGTTAACCAAATAATTTTATAGACAAATATCCTTCATTTTGTTAATTGGGCCATGACCTTGGAGCAGCAGAAGGTGAGGGCAGGCCATGACCCAGTCAGCGAGGGGAAATAAAATTACACCATCACTCTGGCCTAAGCTTTGTGCCACAAGGGATTCTTCTTTGAAGGATTTTTTTCTTTTACAAACCCCATATATTTCATATATGTCTTAAAATTTATACAGGTACATAAAATTGGAAAATACAAGACTAAGAATGTAACACTTTCCCCCTCCTTTTTGAATTTCTATTCACTGAGTATAGCAGAAGCTGGAATTATTTCTTTGAACAATGTACAGGCGTTAAGTTTTTTTATATGAAAATTAGGAACCTCTATTTTCAGGTGAGAGTTTTATATTCTGTTTTGTCATACACAAAAAGCAAATAAAACCAAACTAACTTCAGTTGTGTGAGGCAATGGCTTATAACAAGCACGAATGGTTGTAGAACACCAATTCAAATATTTTGTGTTTATTGCTTACTATTCAACCCAGAAAAAATGTTAAAATATTATGGCTAGTTCTTATAGTTGCAATTGATGGCAGGATCAATGGCAGCTTCATCCAGTCAGTGAGTTGCCAACCTTGCTCCACATTCTCTGAGGGACTCCCCGTTTCAACTCTCTTAGGCTCATTGGCTCCATTTGCTGCTAATGATTAGTTGTTTTCTGTCCCTGGACCTGCTGTTCTTCGTGTAAATTCACTTATGCCAAATTTAACAAGGTTATTAGCTTTCTTTAGCAACTTCTTTCTCAGGATATTTCTTAATCTTTTATATTTCCAGATCGATCCAGGCTCCTTCATATATTCACTTTTTTCTGGGATCATGCAATAGGTGTATATTTAAATTTTTTTTTCACTGACTACAAAAAACTGAGTTTATTTATTCAATTCAACAAATATGTACTGAGAATTCATTACTTGCCATGTGAATAGTTATTGGCTAATATTTAAAAATATTTTTTTAACTACTCTGAACAAAAGTTCTCATTTTCTGGAATCAATATTAGGTTAACTGTAATCACCAATTCATAATGCCTTTGACCTGTGTTCTTTAAAATTTCCCATAAAATGATAAATGTTTGCTTCATAGGCCAACAGAGAAAAAGTTAAATTGTATTACTCAGTTGTTAGAAATATAACATGGGGTGAAAGAGTCATTATAGTGTAAATTTTGATTTAGGATATTTTATTTATATCAGGAAGGCATCTTTCATAGTGTTAATAACTTCTTTTTTTAAATTTTAAATTTATAACGTTTTATTAAAATTTTTTTACATCAGAATATTAAAAGGATAAAAATATTTTGGTTACGTGAATTGTTTTTACAGTTTGAGTCAAAGTTGTAAGTGTAGCCCTCACCCACATGGTGATGTATGGTACCCGTTAGGTGTGAATTTATCCCTGTTCTGTTCCTTTCCATCTGTTTGATTTCCAATGAGTTTTATGACCTAATGTGCACATGGGTGTTGATTAATTAGTTCTAGTTTAATAGTGAGTACGTGTGGTATTCATTTTTCCGTTCTTGGGAAACTTCACTTAGAACAACGGTCTCCAGTTCCATCCAGGTTGTTATAAAATTTATTATTTCACCAAATTTTATGACTGATAATGATGATTTCATAGAACTCAAACACCGAATGGCTCTTGGAAGAAAGAATTTCACAACATAGGGATAATTTTATTTATATTTTCCATGTGGGAAATGACATTAAACTCTATCAATATCTTGTTTTCTCCAAATCTACACCTGTAAAGTAAGTGTGGTGTTTTTTCCTTTCCTACCTAACCACAATTAAAATAATTTTCCCCTCATATTCACTAAATTCAGATAAATAATACACTATACAAGCTACACATGCAGTCTCTTTTTTCCTAATACATTTGCAAAACCAGTAAGCTTTTTATATTATATTTGGCTTATTTAAAAAATATAAAACAATGTATTATTTTAATTTTTATGAGGCTATTACTTTGTTGAGATGGAGAAATACAGCAAGTTTATCAATAAAATATTAATTATTTAAAAGTAAAGAATGAATGATTTTTGAAAATTTAGTTAAGTTACTTCCATGTGGCTTTTTTTTTTTTTTTTGTCTTTGAAATAAAAATAACTGCATTGATAATCGAGGTCCAGTAAAAATTTCTAAGCTGAAAGTATGGTTACAAATTAAACCAAGGAAAAAGGAGCATAAAATGTAAAATAATTTCACAGATTTTATCTACTTCATTTTAACAATTGGGAATTTAAAGTTCCTGGAAACACAGTTCACAGCAAATGTTTTCAATCTGTCTTATCTGTACAAATGAAGCATTCTAGGCTTATTTTGTAAGGAACTTTTAGAATCAAATATAAACCATTTTAGACTTCCAGATATAGCTTATAATAATTGTGTGTGCTTGCCTTGCAAAATTGTATTACAAAAAGAAACACACTTGTTATACAAGTGCTGAAATGTATAGAAACTAATCTGTCAAGATAACTGTCTTCTGGATCCGTCTCCCCACCTACCAAGCCTCATTAAACGAATCTGAAAAGAATACTATCTCTTTAAGGCTGGGAAAGTATTGTGCTGATGAGCCAGAGGCAGCCCACCAATTGGCAGACCTATTGGGTGATAAATGTCCAAGGACCTCTAGGCTGACGACACATTTTTCATCATTAATCCAGGCCACTGTACCCAGGGCCACTCACATTGATTCGGACTAGGGGGCATCATCTGCTGTTAAGAGGGTGATGACTCGCTAAAAATGAAGGCTTGAAACTAATCAAACATATTTAGAGCCTTCCCGGGCAACTTGCTGGGAGAGCAGCAGTAGACAGCTAACAGGGGAGCCAGGACAGGTAGTGCAGAGCTCTGCTCCTTTTGTATAGGAATGTGGGAAACCCATTTGGAAGCCTGTTGTGTAGTTCCGCTATTACACATTGTAATACAAATGTGTGTGGCGCTTAGTCCAAGACTACAGTACTTGAGGGTTTTCTTAAAGATGGAGTTGGGAGTGATCATGCTTTTATCTGGAATTCTGTTACAAAGAAGAAAATTGTCAAACCCAAATCACTTTGAGATCACTGAATCATTTTTATGTTTTTATAAGTTTACAATAGATGGTTTAAGAAGTAAGCTTTATATGAATTTTACTGATTTTGCAAATTCCGTGGGAAGTAGGGCATTTTTTTTCCTCTTGGAGAATTTAATGAACAGTTAAATTTTGCTCTTTTATACTTTTTTAATAAAAAGTAAATTCATCATCAAAAGTAATAAATTAGTATGTACTTTGTCAGAATATACTTAATACATTGTGGCAGTTTAAGGGCTTATAGCATACCATACACTGACATTTTATTATTCATAATGTGCATATATTTATTTTAGGTAAATCTTTATTATTATAATTTGTGTTGATAAAATGGCTCTTAGTAAATCATAACTAGTGATTCAAAAGTTGGTGGCTCAGCAAACCAGTTTGCCTTAGGCAAGCACAGAAAAACAAATTCTTAATTTTCTGCTTCCACCGAGTTACACAACATCAGGTACAACCAGAAAATGTATTTAACAGATTAGACGTAACCACTGGAAAATTTCACTTATATACTGAGCCTAATAACTATATATAATAGAATCAAAAAGAAAAAGAAAAATTTTAGAAAGATTTGACTTCATTAAAAAAGAAACAAGGAGACCTAATGAAATTCCCTTGGACAAAGAAGGCTAGGGAGAGGGAGGAGGAGAGAAAAAAGATAAAGTAAAATGATTAAAGCAGACCCTCTAATTCTTCCATCAGTTCCAGTGTTCTCACACGTAAAACCATTGGCTGTCTCCCAAAGTATTTATGGTATCATGAAAAAACATTTCTGGTGGACAAGAAGGCTTCCTTGTGATTTCTGTGAAAGAAAGTCATCAATCCCATTTTGAAATCTCATTTCCTCTAAGTTCCAAAGCTGAAATTTCCCACTTTTCAGGTTTGGATGAGGACTGTTATCTGTTGATATCAACTTCTTCCAGCCTTAGCTGAACTTACATAGAAAGACTTACTGAGGAGCGACAGCCAACCTGGCTTTATCTGCTTTGCTATGAATAGTCATAATCTCGTGTTCATCTTAACCGGGTGACACAGACCAAAAGCAAATAGTTATGAAGCATCAAGTAGGAGAAGAGAAAAGAGACTAGTCAAATAATTATGTTCTATAAAAACCAGGTTTGCTTGTGGAATCTGTTCATGGCCTGTTGGCTCCCGTGAAGTCAAGTAGAGGCTAGTCAGAAAATGGCAGGAAAAAGGAGAATTGAACTGAACACAGCCGACCTTTATGTCTATGTCCTGAGAAAAGGTGTGAGAGTGAGTCAGATATTCAAACATCCAATGCAAAGAAAGATGAGAAGAAATTAATTCAGCATGAAGGTCTGCAAAGATTTCTAAGCCCCAGAAACAGCGAATTGTGATTTTACAAAACAAAAGAGATTTCACAGATGCAATCAAGTTTGGACTGTGAGATAGAAAAATTATTTCAGATAACCTTGGTGGGGTCAGTCTAGCCACATGAATCATTAAGAGTGGAGATCCGGGAGACAGGCCCTACGGAAGACAGGTCGGAGAGTGTAACATTGCTGTCTTTGGAGATAGAGGAAGGGGATCAAGAACTGAATCTGTCTGTTGATCTTCCTGCTCCCCAGCTCTAATACACACACATTACAGAAGTCAGGAGTTTGTCCTGTTCACAATTGTATCCTTGACACCCACTACAGTGCCTGACACATAGGAGCAAGTGCTTCATAAATATTTGGTTGAATGAGTAAAGTAATAAGCAACTGAATCAATAGTACAAAGCATGAGGTTTCAAATTCTGATAATCCAAAAGCATATAAGAAACTTTTATGACCTCCTAGTTACATTATTTATTTAGAAATAATATATCTTCATTATACTTTAAAGCAATGAGTGGTTGAGAATAAAGGCAGAGAGGTCTGGTCAGGGTGGTCAGCCCTGAGGGAGGAACGTTTAAGTTGAAACTTGAGGGTGAGAAGAAATCAGGCTCATAAAGACCCAGAGGAAGAAGATTTTAGAGACTGTGAACCACCTGCTTAAACTTCCAGAGATGAAAAGCAGCTGGCCAATTTAAGGGACTGAAAAAAGAAAAGTGTTATTCACTAGAAAGTGAATAAACATGGGTAGCTCCTGTGGCTTAAAGGAGTAGGGAGCTGGCCCCATATGCCAGAGGTGGAGGGTTCAAACCCAGCCCTGGCCAAAAACGGCAAAAAAAAAAAAAGTGAATAAACTGGTGTTTACCAGATGGGAGGGTGGAAGGCAACTGTGGGACATTTGAGGAGGAAGGTAAAGAGTTCAGATTGCATATGGCTTCTTTTGTTCATGTCCCAAAACACTTCTTAGAAAAACATTTCATTTTTCACAAGTATTTTGTAAAAATATGCTCTATGTTCAAGAGGTTGGCATTCAATGGTCCCTACTCTCAAAGAACCCAGACTCAAGGGAGACAGTTGTATGACAAATTATTACAGTACAGTGTGATAACATATAAATGGCATTATAATCAATAGTAATGATTCCCAGTAGGATAATATCCAGCAGATAAAATGACTTGCTAGCTCCTCGTTAAAAAGTATTTATAATTTCTTACAAGATTCTTTCTTGAGTTTTTATCTTTTTTTGGCAGTAGCCACTTCTTGACCCTTTTTTTTTGGCAATTGTTTTCCCTCTTATTTAGTTATGCATTGGAGTTTTTATCTAACAAGGCTTGAATTATCACTGCCTATCTAACTTGCAAACCTGGGTAGAGAACGTGGTTGATCACTAGTTGGGGAACCAGAGATGTCAAAGGACCTTGCAGACAGCATAAATAAGCACATTCTGTCACTTGTCTCTAATGGTGGTGGCCAGGGACCAGCCACAAAAGCTAAATAGCTGCTCTCATTACAAGTTAAAAAGTCAGTTATTCTTTAACCAAATGGTTGAACTCTTGTCCCTGGGATGATTCATCCATTCATAGTAGACAGTTAATGACACAGGCTTTTATTCTGATGACCTTAGTCACTCTTTACATTTCATATAAATGGTGTGCTTTTAGACATATATGGACTGACATGGAAATATTCTCATTAGATATTGTTGAATACAAGATGTAGGTGGAAAAATGTATGATTTCATTTATATAAATATAAAAAGTCTACATTTTTAGATGTGTGAGTATTTGGAAAAATGGTTGGATATACGCAAAGTCATTAATGCCTTGAAAAGGGATTGCATTTAGAAGGTATTATGGGTGGCTTTTGTTTGAACAATATTATTATGATTTTTAAAATGGAATACAGTAGAACTTCCATAGTTGAACAGCTCCCTACCTTGAATACCTCCTTCCATTGACCTAATTTTCATAAACTGGACACAGGACACATGTACATGTCAGTACTGTAGGCCTCATTCCTTATGTTGACCACCTCCGTATGTTAAGTTTGTTACAATCCCTTGGGTGATCAACTTACAGAGGTTCTACTGTATATGTTCGTATTTTATTTTGTGTGTATATGTGTGTGTGTCCCATCTAATTTGATGTACATAATCTAATAACTGTAAACTGAAGGCATAAGTGGGAAATGTTCAAAGACTCTAGACATGGTTACCTTTCATAGCTGTCATCATTAGACCAATTTTATAGCCACAAGGAACACCTCAATGAAGGCCAACGTAAAACTTTGAAAAATTAGGTCAGGATTACCCCCATCATCAGTCATATAAAAGTTTTTGAAAAACAGTATTGATATTATGCTATGGGCAAGTTGATGGTCCCGTCAATAGGTCTGTTTGTCTCAAGTGAAGATGATGCTCCTAGTCTGCATGCTAGCCAGATGTGTCTCTAATTCTTAGGCTTTATCAGAAGAGCTACAGCAGCTCCTTGCTTAGATACCACTTCACCTTGAACAATGGAAAAGAGAACACTCACAACCAGTGTGTTCTTAGAAGGAGAAGCACCAGAAAGCCATTTTATTCTCTACAAAAGTGTATGGTATGGTAGATACAATACCAGTGTATGGTGTCAGTACTAGTGACTGGATGGCATATTGTTTCTGAATAATATACCAATGGGCAAGCAAGAACTACCCTGGGAACCACAGGCAGGATATGCTTTTACCCAACACAGTTACAGGTTCCAGGCAATCGGGTAAGAGTAAGACTCTCTCTACTAAAATGGCTCTAGTTAATCAGACTGCAAAAATTTTTAAATATTCTAACTTTCTCATTGCTCGTGTTTTTTCTAGTTATCATTTATCAAGAACCTATGAGGTACACATAATTATTAATTACCTAATTTTAAATTACTTATTAGGTAAGCTATATTACCTATTTTTATTAATTTATTTCTAGTTATTAAGGGTATGTGATAGTTGCTTATGTTTATAGGGCACAGTGATGTTGTGAATTAATCAAATCAGGGTAACTGAGGTATCCCTCACCTCAGGCATTAACATTTATTTGTGTTAGGAACATTCAAATTCTACATGGTTCGCCGTTTTAATGTATATCCTAAATTATTGTTTGTTATAGTCACTTTGTTATGCAATCAAATATTATTCTTCCTAATTATATTTTTGCACCCATTACTGTCCCCCCTTCATACCCCTTTCCTTGCTCCTCTCT
This sequence comes from Loris lydekkerianus, assembly GCA_963574355.1. Lineage (NCBI taxonomy): Eukaryota > Metazoa > Chordata > Mammalia > Primates > Lorisidae > Loris > Loris lydekkerianus. The sequence goes on from CAUYPK010090262.1 coordinate 44,878, forward strand.
CCAGATTCGGGTGCCCATCATTCTACTCTCTGTCTCCATGACTTTAATTATTTTTAATATTTAGCTATTACATGTGAGTTGGAATATGCAGAATTTGTTTTTTGTGGTTGGCTTATTTCACTTAACATAATATTATTCAGTTCCATCCTTGTTATTGCAAATGGCACTATTTCATTTTCTGTGGCTATGTAATATTCCATTGTGTATGTGTATATTCCATTGTAATATTCCTTTGTATATATCTATACTTTATATATATCATATTCCATTAGATATGCACACAGCAAAAGAAGTGTTGGACCATAAGGTACTTCTATTTTTATTTTATTGAGGAATTTTCATATTGTTCACCATAGTGGTTTTTATTAATTTATTTTCCCACCAACAGTGTACAAGAATCCCCCTTTCTCAGTATCCTCACTGGCATTTTTTAACACTTTTCTTTTTGATAAAAGCCATTTTAAATGGAGTGAGATGATACCTCATTCTAGTTTTGATTTGCATTCCTCTGAGGACTGAGGATATTGGACATGTTTTCATGTACTGGTTGGCCATTCATACATCTTCTTTTGAGAAATGTCTATTCAGATCCTTTGCCCAGTTTGGTTGGATTATTTGATTTTTTCCTATTGAGTTGTTGGAAAGTCTTACATATTCTATTGATTACTCCCTTCTCGTAAGTGTAGTTTGCAAATATTTTCTCCTATTTTACGTGTTGCTTCTCCCCTTTGTTGATTGTTTCCTTTACTGCCCAGAAGCTTTATACCTTTACGAGATCTCACTTATCCAAACTTACTTTGGTTGCCTGTGCTTTGCAGGGTATTACTCAAGAAGTCCTGGCCCAGACCAGTGTCCCAACATGTTTCCTGAATACTGTAGTAGTTTCAAAGTTTCAGGTCTTAGATTTAAATTTTTAATCCATTTTGATTTGATTTTTATATATGGTGAGGGATAAGGGTCTAGGTTCATTATTTTGCATACAGATGTTCAGTTTTCTCAGAACAATTTATTGAAGAGACTGTTCTTTTCCCACTGTCTGTTCTTGGCAACTTTGTCAACTTTTTCTGGTTCCTTTAATATGTACCATTGACCTATTTTTTGTAATGTCATGCTGTTTGATTACTACTAAAATATAATTTGAAGTCACGTAATGTGATCCCTCCAGTTTTGTTCTTTTGGTTTTTCTGGGTTTTTTGTGGCTCTATATAAATTTTAGAATTATGCTTGCTATTTCTGTGAAGAATATTATCAGTATTATAATGGAGATTGCACTGACTCTGTACATTGCTCTAGGTAGTATGAATGTTTTTTGATTCTTCTAATGAGCATGGGTATCTTCCCATTTTTTTGTGTTATTCTCAATTTCTTTCATCAATGTTTTATAGTTTTCATTGTAGAGATTTTTTTTACTTATTTGGTTAAGTTTATAACTAGGTATTTTATTTGCAGCTATTATAAAGGAATTATTTTCTTGATTTCTTTTTCAGTTTATGATTGGCACAAAGAAATGCTGCTTATTTTTGAATGCTGATTTTGTATCCTTCACTGAATTTGTTCATCAGTTCTAATAGTTTCTTTTTAATAGATATTTTTATGTTTTTCTGGATATCAGATCATAATATCTCCAAACAAGGATAACTTGACTTCTTTCTTTAAAATTTAAACGCCCTTTGTTTCTTCCTCTTTTCTGCTTGTTCAAGCTAGAACTTCTAGTACTATAGAATAACAGTGGTGAAAGTAGGTATTCTTGTCTTGTTCCAGATCTTAGAAGAATGGCTTTCAATTTTCCCCCATTTAGTATGAGATTAGCTGGTGCTCTTTCATATATAGATTTTATTGTGTTTCTTAAATACATAGTATTTTGAGAGTTTTTATGATGAGTATGTTCAAATTTGTTGAATGGTTTTTCAGCATTGGTTGAAAATCATAATGTTTTTGTCCTTTGGTTTGTTGATATGATGTATCACATTGGTCTATGCAATGTCTTGAACCTTCTTTGCATCCCTGGGATGAATCCCAGTTGATCATGATGAATACTCTTTAATGCATTGTTGAATTATATTTGATAGTATGTTTTTGAGGATTTTTGTAACTATGGTCATCAGAGATATCGGCTTATAGTTTTATTTCTTTGTTATGTCTTTGTCTGGTTTTGGTATCGGGTGACACAAACCACATAGAAAGAAGTTTGAGAATATTCTCCCCTCCTTGATTATTATTATTATTATTATTATTATTATTATTTTGGAATAGTTTAAGCAGCAATGGTATTAGTTTTTGTTTAAATGCTTGGTAAAATTCAACAGGGAAGCAGTGAGCTCCTGGGCTTTTCTTTGATGGGATGCTTTTTATTGTTGCTTCTATCTTGTTTCTTGTTCTTGGTTTATTCAATTCATTCACAGTGTTAATTTCTTCATGGTTGAATCAGGGTAGGTTATATTTGTCTAGGAATTTATCCTGTTCTTCTAGGTTTTCCAATTTATTGTAATGCAGTTGCTCATAGTTGTCTTTAATGATCCTTTAAATTTCTACAGTATCAGTTGTAATATCTCCTTTTTCATCTCTGAATTTGTTTGTGTCTTCTTTTTTTAAGTTAGTCTGGATAAAAGTGAGTCAATTTTGTTTATCTTTTCAAACAACTAACTTTTATATTTTTTATTTCAATTTCATTTATTTATGCTGTTATATTTATTATTTCTTCTACAAATTTTGGGTTGGATTCAGCATTTTGGGTTTGACATGCTCTTGTTTTCTCATTCTTAAGATACATCATTTGCTATGCTTTTTCTGCATAGAACAGGTTTTGATATATTGTGTTTTAATTTTAATTTATTTTGATAAATTTTTAAATGTCCTTCTATATTTCTTCATTGAGTCACTGGTCATTCAGTAGCATATTGTTTAATTTCCATGTGTTTGTATAGTTTTCTATGTTTCTCTTGTTAATGATTTCTAGTTTTATTCCATTGTTAGCAGAGAAAATACTTCATATAATTTCAATTGTTTTAATTTTTTGAGACTTCTTTTGTTGCATAGTATATGGTTTCTTCTTGAGAATGATCTATGAGTTAATCAGAGAGAAGTGTATTCTGCAACTGTTGGGTGAAACATTCTATAAATGTTGTTAGGACCATTTTGGTCTATAGCATAGATTTAGTCAAATGTTTCTTTGTTCATGTCTGTCTGGGTAATGTGTCTAAGGATGAGTATGTACCTAATTATTATTATGACAACTTTATAGGGTAAGATAGTATCATCCTCATTATGCATAGTATAGAAAAGCAAAGCTATAGATATTTTAGATAAGTCAGTCAAGGTTACACTGCTCATAAAAAAGAACAACTTGAAATTGAATCCAGATCTTTCTGGATTATATGTTCCTTCTACAACTTAATTCTCTCCTTTATTTGGTGAGGCTCTGACCATCTCATCACTAATGAATTTTATAAATGTTACATAATAACATAAGGGAAAATTTCCATTAAAAAACAGCAAATTTTTATAGAAAACAGCATGGTTGCGGTCACCCATGCGTAAGTTGGAACTTGAATATGTGATGACAATTACAATTTAATTTTTCTTGAGACATATTTATTGGCCCACTCATTGTGCCTTTTAATTGATTTAATAGTAAGCCCTCTGAACTTTGAATAGAGTGAGGAACAGGATAAAAGCATTGTAAAAACTAATATTTTTTACAACTCAGCTTATAATCTAAATTTTCTCACACTTGAAAATTATTTTGGTCTTACTTTTTTCATCTGTACATGGTATAAGAACAGAATATTTATTTCCTTATATCTTAGCATGTCCTTACTGGACTGAGCTCATGCACATTCAATGCAATTGTTGCCTAAAGTTTACAAAATTTCTGGATCTTGTATTTAAGGTCATTGATGTTATTCCTATATAAAAAAAAAAAAAAAAAAAAAAAAAAAAAAATGGTTGTATACTAAATTATAAAGTAAGAAACAATAGGATTTAACGGCCAACACCAAACTTCCTAAATGTTGTTAATCTTTAGATCCTATCTTGATCTTCAAGGGAAAAACAAATTATTGATGGCCTATTGGATTTTACGAACTTCAAAATTATATATTTGGATTACTCATAGATTCTTAGGATAAAACAAATTACATATACGAGTTATTCAGAGCTAATTGAAGAGTGTGTGTGATTTTCACTTAATCCACATTTTCAATTAAAGCAGTGACTTTAATTATTGCCCTGATAGGTGTGCACATTTTAGAGATCAAAAGAGAAAGCATAATATCAAAGTTCAGGAGGAGCCAGCCAACTGTGAAATTACTGGTCACTGGGCTTTTTATCAGAGTTTTGACCATATGGTACAAAATTCTGTTGACACATTTTCCCAGTAAACCACACTTCTACTTCAGGATACTTTATTCAAATTTTTTCTACCTGATTACATTTACCTTCTAGAGTAATAAAGAAATGCTAACTGGTTTAAAGAAAGACGTATTGGTCGACTCTGCGTCTGTAGCTCAGCAGCTAGGGCGCCAGCCATATATACCAGAGCTGGTGGGTTCAAACACAGCCCAGGCCTGCCAAAGAACAATAACAACAACAACTAAAAAATAGCCAGGCGTTGTGGTGGGCACCTGTAGTCCCAGCTACTTGATAGGCTGAGGCAAGAGACTCACTTAAGCCAAGAGTTTGATATTGCTATAAGCTGTGACCCCACGGCACTCTACCAAGGACAACATAGTGAGACTCTGTCTCAAAATAAATAAATAAATAAATAAAGACATATTGGTGATGTTCCAAAAGGGATGAGGTAGTAATAATTACTAGTGTTGTTAGTGAGTGCCTTTCATCCTGTCATTGAAACTTAGGGAAAAGATGTGGGTTGTTCTGAAATACAGATATTCCTGTCCATGTAAATCCATCCCTATTTTAAAAAAAGTATTCTTCATACACAATTTTATTTTCCTTAGCATGTGTAAGGGAATCATTATCCAAGAAAGCTCTCAACTTATTACTTGAGTTCCTCCCTCCCTTCCTTCCTTTCTTTCTCTCCTTTAGCCTCCCCTTCATCGTTGCCTTTTTTCTCTTTCTCATCCCTCTCTCTCACTCTCTTTCTACTTTCATCTTTCATTCATAAAATATTTATTTTAGTGTCTAGCAATTACCTCCCTGAGCAATTGTAGCAGCTCCATTACATCAAATTACTTTTCCTCTCGGGATCATATGGCTGAACTTAAGGAAAAGGCCTTGGGACAGAAAATACTCAACAGGGTGGCTTCTACTGGGGCTTTGGCCCAGAACTTCCCCAACAGAAACTCCTTCATTCATGGTGCCTTTTAATATGTAGGACAATATTCTTAGCCATTCACAGAAAGTGGCTGGATTAGTTAGGAGCAAAGAGTTTTGAAGGCCAAGTCATGCTGTAAAATCAGTTAGGATTTGGAGAAAGACATCCCTGTCTTTCATGGCCTTGTTGAGTGCAATATAGTGTCCTACTATGTTGAAAGAATCAGTGAAACAAATTCTGCATATGCTGAAAGAAAAAAAATCATTGCACATAATGGTGCTGCTCTGTATGTATGAAGGGTTTATACGATTTGTTGAATATATTTCTGCTAGAAGGTCACCTTACCCACTTTTCTGATTGTGATGATTAACAAGATTGAGTAATGATTGGTGCAAATATGACATGGGAATGATTGATCACACTCAGTTCTGGGGGGTGGGATATTTACTGTTTATGGCATTTTGAGAGTTCACAAATAATCTTAGGTTACGAATCTATTTTTTTCTTAGACTGCTTACGCTGGAAAAAATTAAATCAGATTTACACATCTCCTTGGGAGGGAAAACCAGAGTAAGTAAGATTGATGTGTAACTTAGGCATTGGAAGCCAATGATGGCAATGCCATTTTAAATGTCAGCTTCAAAGGGTTTGAATATACTTCCTATTTAAAAGTTACTGAATCAAACTTGCCTGATTTTTCAAGAAACCAAGTGCCAATTCATTGTTCATATATATTTCACTTTTTCCTTTTCTACTGCCTCATGTTTTTATTGAAAGAGGCTTTGAGACCTCTTTTTATAGGGTCCTTTGATGGTTATGTTGATAGTGGGGGCTGAGACTGCCACTATTGGACTTCATTTATCTATATTTTCTAACCCAGTCTTCACTGCAGCTGTATAAGAATTTCAATCATCCCTATTTTGTAGATGAGAAAACCAGAGTAGGAATGAATCAATAGTATCTTCAAGGCCACACCTGTTCCTAAGCTTGTGCTCTTCACAATAATGCAAACTGCCCTCTTTATTAAAAAAATAAATAAAAGGTCTCTCTTTTTGTTTGGCCACTGTCCCTCTCAGGATAAAAGATGACCTACAATCTGGGCTGGACTCAACCTCGTGAGAAAAATATAAATAGATGAATCTGCTTTAGAATAGAAAATAAATAAGAACAATTCACTACCTTAGTTTTGTCAGAAATATTGAAGCCTATTTTGCGTCAGGGCTCCCGGCCAAACCTGGGTTTATTCCTCTGGATCCTGGTAGAGCAGCTAGACCTGTAAGACCCAAAACTCTATCTGTACTAGATTCCTAACCATTCAATAATAAGTCCCTGATCTTCATATTGTGTACAAGGCACGCAATCAAACATATCACTTTTTAAAAGCAGAAATATGCTTCTTTAAACTATCCAAACTCTAATAATTTTTACATAAATACATTTTTGATGATAAAGTGTAAGATAATATAGCATTAAGGATCAACGCTTCTTCCTCAACAAATACAAGAAATAATTTTTAGAAAGCCTTTATGAAAATAGCGTTTTCCCAGCTTTAAGTGCCTTGTTATTTGTTATCAAGTTTCTAATTAAAAAAAAGAAAAAAAAAGATCGGTATGTTAGATGTGTATTTTGAGCCTTTTATAACTTCCATGCCTCCCTTCATTTTACAATAAACACAGAAAATAATTAATAATTTTGTTAGAATATGCAATTTTATTTTTTTCATTTCCTAATGGACTATCCGATGGGGTACCTGATGGCATTTTTTATAATTTAGTTTTTTCTCCTTACTTATAAATGGGTCAATAAGAAAACCAAAATAAAATCCAGAAAGATTACGTATAAAGTCCCAAAGATTCTTCTCCTGAAGAAATATGTAATGCTGGCCAGTCTAATTAATCAGAATTTAGATAAAGAGGTAGAAGTGCCTTGTGATTCATACCAGCAGTTCAAGCATGTGCAGCCTGGAACTAGCTCAATAAATTATGCTATTAGAGGAATTATTTTACTTCTTTAATGTACAGGCAGATAGGTCACTCCTGATTTTATTTCAAAGATAACAGCCTCACTTTAACTGAAGAAAAGGCAAACATTGATTTAAATTACATAGAAAAGTTTTTCTCAGACGTGAAAGCCACATAAGATCAGGGTTGTGGGAATAAGGGTTTGTTAACTTTCTGGGGCTGCTATAATGCTTTACTATAAAATAGACGTCTTAACACAACAGAAATTTATTTCCTTACAGTTTTAGAGACTAGAACTTTGAATCTAGGGGTTTCATGGCTACGCTCGCTCTGAATCCTCTAGGGAAGGATCCACCTCTGACTCTCCCAGTTTCTGCAGCTCTCTGGTCTTCCCTGATTTGGCTGCAGAACTCCAGTCTCAGACCGGCCCTCCCACAGCAGTCTGACCTCTGTCCAAGTCTTCACAGCGTTCTTCCTGTGTGTCTCTCTTTCCTCCTCTTTTAAAGATTCCCGTCATATTAGATTAAATGTCAGCCTACTCTGCTATGACCTCATTTTAACTTTATGATGTCTGTAAAGATCCTGGTCACATTTACAGGTAGTAGAGTTTAGAAATGCAGCGTATCTTATTCGGAAAATGATTCCATTCATAATATAAATATTTATAGGTGGAATATATATGTAATTTTGTTGTTAATTCTTTAGAATAAGATAATTCCACAATTGGCCCTTTGCATGAAAATAAGTATGGTAGCAATGCTATCTTATAACAAAATATTAATATTTAGCATTTTTTAATTTTTTCATGGACATTCTAAATACATTGCAATGTATCTGAATTGTTACATAGCTATCAACTATTTATTGGCTGGTGCACACAAAATATATGTACATTAAATATATCTCTGGCTTTAAGAAATTAATTTTTTTTCCTTTCTTCAGTGGATTGATGATTTGAGGTAATCTAACCTTTACATGACAGACATTTTATACCTGAAAGCAATAAATACAGAATATGGTTTCAATAATTCTATTTAATGTGGATATTACATTTATTTGTTTATTTGTTTGTTTGTTTATTTTTTTATTATAGATAAAAATATGCACCATAGATGTGGCCCAACCCATTACCCTCTGTCCACCCAAACCTCCCCCCTCTCTTCCCCTTCCTTGGTCCTTTCCCCATAGTCTTGTGGTATAGTTGGGTTATAGCCTTCATGTGAAAGCTATAGTTTAGCTTCATAGTAGGGCTGAGTACATTGGATACTTTTTCTTCCATTCCTG
>CAUYPK010090263.1:0-11635 GCA_963574355.1 Loris lydekkerianus
TGTTTTTTTTATGTTTATTTTTCTTTTTCTTTTTCTTTTTATTTTTCTTTATTTCTTTTATTTTATTTATTTTTTTTTTTTTTTTTTTTTTTGTGTGTGTGTGTGTGTGTGTGTGTGACAAGGGTACCGCTGACTTTGCGATAAAGGTTTTCTTGGGTTAGGCCATCCTTTCCCCAAGCATTTGCCTAAGGAGAACCAAGTTTTCTTAGAGGATATTTTGACGATGGCTGTTAGCAGTTCCAGGTTGGAGGCTTCTGCAGCATCTTGCCAAGGACCTGCAGAAGGCAACACAGAAATAGGGATCTAATCTCAGGTGTTCAGGTTCCTCTGGAGACCCTCTGTTCACCATTCACAGACCTTGTTGTGCCATATTGTCTCATGTCCAAGCATCAGCAATTACTGGCATCTTAAACCGAAATCCAATTTTCTCTGAGATAATGTATAGTCTTCTGTTTTGTCTCCTCTTTACCACTCACTGCTCATCAACACCTCTCACCCAGATGCTATCCTAGTGTACTGGTTAAGGACTCACTTGGCATTCTTGATTTACCCATTTGCACCCCCCACCCATTTTCATCATAACTAGTAAGATCGTGTCTCCTGCCTGCCCAAGAATGTGACATACTCTACGCGATGTGAGACCTCAAAGCGTGAGTGAGGCCTTTCTCTTAGGTCACTTGTGAGACTGACTTTCTCCTGCCTCCTAGAATGCGACAGCCTCCTTTAGGCTCAACCTTATCACAGATTCTGTTTCTTTTGTCTGAGCTACTTATTTGTATTTCTTTGCCTGGTAAACTATCATCTTATTCTGCTTTTGTGTTGCTATAAAGGAATGCCTGAGGCTGGGTAATTAGTAATAAAAAGAGGTCCGTTTGGCACACGGTTGCACAGCCTGTGTAAGAAGCAGGGCATCAGCAGCTGCTTCTGGAGAGAACTTAGGCTGCTTCCACTTATGGCAAAGAGGGAAAAGGAGCACAAGAGCCTGCCTGTAGTGATCGCAGGTGAGAGAGGGGAAAGGAAAGAAGCAAGGAGGTAACTGGCTTTTTCTTAAAAAAAAAAAAAAAAAAAATAGCTCTGTCTGGCAGGAACTAACAAATCACCAACCTCCAGCCACTACCCAAGAGGGGATATTATTCTATTCATGGGGGATCTATCCCGATGTTCAAAACACCTCCCAGTAGGCTCCACCTCCAACATTAGGGATCAAGAATGGACACAGGTTTGAAACGTCAAATGCGCAAGTTATAACAACTACCTTCATTTTTTAGCCTCTGTCTCACTTTGTCTAGGTAATCATCCTTGTGACGCATCACCTAGGTAGCCATTCTCTTCACCCTATATTGCACATTTACAGCAGGTTGTAATTTTGCTTTGTGTTGCAATTCCCATTAAATAATGAATTGACAATTATTTGTTTAATATTTGCCTGACCTGTAGGACCATAAATCTTCAGTGACAATGCAGACAAATTTTGTGTAACTTTTGAAACCCTATGTCTTAGCACAATTAGATTTCTCTTGAATGAATAAAGACATTTGTAATTATATTTATATTTATAGATTTATATTCTCATCTATGTGTTTAAGAAATGATTCCCAGAGATTCATATGTTGAATATTTTCACATAAGTGATGGGAGACTAAATATAGCATATTTTGAATTAATCCTTTAAAAGACTAACTCTCAGGAGACTTGTTTAACAAACTGATTTTCAGGCTATTCATTATAGCTTACTACATTTACAAATTGGTTCTTTCAATATGTTCACATAAAGAAACATTAGTGTTTAACAATTTGTATTCTTTAGTTCTGATATCTACTTGAAAGTATTGGTGTTTTGAATTTTTCTTTCTTGGAGAAACACAGGAAATTGTTATATCTGTCATTGGTTTTATTCTTTTTCCGTGGTCAAAAACAAAAAGGGAGATAATCACGAAACTCAAAATAAAGAAATCAAGTTTAGTTTTTAAGTACTAGCATGGGGTATTGCTATGACTTATTACTTATGATAAAATTCTGGAATGGGTCCAGTGAATAAGAGGTTTAACTGCAGGAAATACATTAGAAGGAAAAAAAAATGCTTAATTAGTTACTTTTAAATGACTTTTCTCAAGAATGTCATAAGAATTTCTTCACTATAATGAGCTTCCTTTATTCTATCTCTCATTAGCATTTGACAAAACTTAGATTGTGATGTTGGCAATATCTGTATCTATACATGTTCACATTATTGGAAATATATTTTAGTTTTTATTAACTATTTTAATTTTTACTGTAATAGTTTGCTAATTTAGGTGCCCCTTTTTAAAATTAAAATATCAGGAAATGTTCAATATAAAAATGGAAAATATTTTTATTTTTCAGTAATATATTTACTTTAACATTTTCAGTAGACGTGCTAACAGTAAAAAGTAAATATTTAATCACTGCAAGGAAAATAAAAATAATCCAAATAGCAACTATAATTTTGCACCTTAGACAACAAAATATGGAGTAGGAAATATACCCATATACAGGCACACATATACACACTTGAAAATAAAAGAAACCAGAGAATTTTAACATATAATTTAAGTTTAATATGACATACATTTTAAAACAATGACATAAGGTGTGATAAAATAGAGAAGAATTTTACTGGTGTAAGTAATCTGATTGATAAAAACTCTTATAAGTTATTAAAAATAGCTGTGCCAACTAAGAAAATGGCAAGAATTGTAGTCTCTAACTTAGGATATAATGTTGAAAAACTAAAACCTTTCATAATTTTCATTGTATTAAAATAACTTTTCAGAATAAATTGCTCCTTTCTTGGTTAAGTCCCTAGCAGGAGATAAAAAATTTTTTTTTACAACTTTGCTCCTTGTGGAAACCACAGACTACAATTCTCCCACTCAAAACTGGCGTGTTTTTAGGAGTTTGGAACACAATTTATATTGACTATTTTATGAGAGAAATTTAAGGAGGATCTGAGTCAATCATCCACCAACATATGGATGATCTGGGCAAAATGGACTTTCTTAATTAGTTGGTTGCTTTTTCCACAATTGCTTATTTAATTTTTTCAAAAACATTGTTTCCCTCTGTTTTTATAAAGTTAGCTGTATTCATATTTATGCATCAGCACAAAGTTTCTGTCCTGTGATTGAAAGTTTAGAAATGCAGATTTTAGAAAGTATTTTAGGAATATATATTCTTGAAACTATCTCCTTTGTCAAAATCTAATCTTAAAGATTTTTGAGCATTTCACACATATATTGAAAATACTATTTAGTTTTTTATAAATCTGTCAAAGAGAAATGAAATGAATTTAAGTCAGTGCAGAGATATACACATATGTGGATTTCTAAATTATAATAATTATGACAATACCACCAGCATTTCCCACAGTTTGCTGAAACTGCATTATAAGTTGATTTGTGATGATGGTGATGACAATGATTATTCATACGAGTAGATAAAAAGAAACCATAGGAGGAATCCTTTAAAGTATTGTGTTGTGGATATTAGTAGTATCTACTTAGGATATGGGGTTTCTCAAACAGTATCAAAAGGTGTCACTTAGGGGTAAACTCATGTTACAAATGAGCAAATGAAACGTTATTTCATCATCTCTCTAATTCAGGTTTGTCAATAAGCTTGTTCCTGCAAGTCTCTTTCCTTGTCTAAACCCGGGAGATTCTGCCCACGTGATCCCATTAAGCACTTGGCTTATAAGCCCCTAGTTTCACCTCAGTGGACAAAATATCTTCCAGGCTTCTGATTTCCTTGGAGGAAAAAATAGCATACACCTGTAGTTAGCAAGAAAATGACAAAATAAAAATCTCCTAACATTTTGACATCCTGGCACTGGCTCCAAACTCTCTGGAAGAAAGTAAGCTTTAGCATTGTTTGTTAAACTAGTTAAAAAAGAGCCTATTCCTTATTTCTCGTGTCATATGGTCAGATAAATTTTAAAAGAGAAATTAAAATATTGTAATGAAATTTCTCTGGTCAATACTATCTAGAGAGTAAGACATATACAAAGGAAATGTGACATGTTCTTACACATATGCTGTGGAATACAGTATAATCGCATATTGAAGAAAGACTCAGGAGCATAAAGGTTTTCTAATGAAAGATAATTGTATTTTGATCTTTACTTATCTTCATAATATTTTTCTTGACTTGAATTAACTAATGCCATGCACCTCTGCTGTCTATAGCAGCTTTAAAGCACCTATTTGTAGAACTATGTGCTATTTAACCTGAAAGGATGTAGTCTTACATGGTAGAACATAGAAAGTTGATTTATTCAGAATATGCTTGCTATTTCATATACCAAGTAGCTTATGGTAAAACTCTACCAATAATAATCTAAAAAAAGAATAGTATCCAAATCCAAAATTCTAGCAGAATATTCTTAGATATGAAACATGTTTTAAATTTTAACATTAACCCTAAATTAGATTGACATAACAACAGTGGATTAAGATCTTTTGAATTAACAACAAAATTTTTTTCTCAGATGTTACAAAGAAAAATCTAGAGAGAGAATGAATTATTCCAAACTGTTTAAAAAAAATCAGGCATATGGCCAGGTACAATGATTCACACCTGTAATCCCAGAACTTTGTGAGGTTGAAGTGGGACAAGGCTTGAGTCCAGAGTTTGAGACCAGCCTGGATAACATGGCAAGACTTTGTCTCTATAAAAATTTAGCCAGGCATGATGTTTCTATTCCTAGCCACGAGGAGGCTGAGCTGGAAGGACTGCCTGGGCCGAGAAGTAGAAGGCTGCAGTGTGTGAACCAAAACTGTTCCACTGCACTCCTGCAGAGCCAGAGTCTATCTCAAAAAATAAATTATTAATTAATCGATTAACTTAATTAGGCATATGTAGATGTATTATGTTATATAAAGAAAAGAATAGGGTGGCAGCTGTGGCTTAAAGGAGTAGGGCGCTGGCCCCATATGCTGGAGGTGGCAGGTTCAAACCCATACCCAGCCAAAAACTGCAAAAAAAAAAAAAGAAAAAAAGAAAAAGAAAAAAGAATAGAATATCTAATTTTGTGCAAAATTTTGCAACTTTAAAAATATTTTAATATGTTCTTCAAATTACATAATTAAGGGACTGAACAATTATAGTCTGTTGCAATTAAGAAAAGGATAATAGATGGCACTTTAGCAAGTGAAAATAAATTTTGAATCTCCACTGGAATATATTTTGGTATACCTAGACATCAAAATTTTAAAGAAGTAAAGCAAATTTGTATGCCTTAAATAAAAACTTCCTTTTTAAATCTCTACTTGCCATGATAACGTATTTATTTTGTTCATTTGATATTTCAGCAACTTATTATGGAATTTCTTTTATAATCCAGGTAATGTTCTGAAGTCTGAGGACAAAAGTCAGTAAAACAATCTTCTTAAGCTCTAGAGTCTATGTTCTAGTGTGTTCAGATGACTTAGTGACTCTTCAACACATTTCCGCATCCACGTATCCAAAACAGTGGGTGTAATTTTCAGATAGTGAAAATTAGTCTTGATGTGAAATGAAGGAGATGTCACATTCACTTCAATACTTGGCTTCCTATCTGTGTATTCACCTCTCATATTAGAAATGTCATCTCAGACACTGAGTTGAGTGAAACATTTTCATTATGACAACACCAATGCATTTATTTGTTGTGCTAAAATTGCCCCATGACTCACGACTGTAGGACTCAATGTTAAAATGTGTATTTCTGAGGCCTGGCATTGCCATCACCGTAACTCCCAGTTGATTACATTGCTCCAGCCATGACCCTATTCTATAATTTATTAACTATACGATATCCAGAGATCCTTTTAAATTACAAATTATCATGTCACTCTATTGTTCGAACTTCTGCACAGACTCTCCTTTTCCCTCAGAGTCAGACACCAAAATCCTTAGAAAAGCCTACAGCAGCTTCCATGACGTAAAAGTAACTGAGTGTGAATACACGGTTTACTGTAGCCTGTCTCATCCCCCCACTACGTGCTGAGGGCCTCTACTGCACCCTTACTCTTCCTTAAATGCCACCATACTCTCTCCTCAGCATTTTCACTCTGCCCGTTCCCAGTGCCTGGCTAATTTTTTTCCTCCAAGACATTATGGAGACTCTCCTTCTTTTATTATAACAAGATTAATAAAAATAAGATCTCAATGAGTTATTATAAAAATATTGTTGGAACATGTTTAGAACATTCTTCTTTTCTTTTTTCTTTTTTTGAGAAAGAGTCTCACTTGATCACCCTCAGTAGAGTACTGTAGCATCACAGCTCACAGCAACCTCCAACTCCTGGGCTTAGGTGCTTCTCTTGCCTCAACTTCCTAAGTAGCTGGGACTACAGGCACCTGCCACAACGCCTGGCTATTCTTTTTTTGAGACAGAGTCTCACTTGATCGCCCTCAGTAGAGTACTGTGGCATCACAGCTCACAGCAACATCTAACTCCTGGGCTTAGGTGATTCTCTTGCCTCAGCTTCCTAAGTAGCTGGGACTACAGGTGCCCACCACAATGCCTGGCTATTTTTTTTAGTGCCAGGGCTGGGTTCAAACTGGCCACCCTTGGTATATGGGGGTGGCATCCTGCCCACTGAGCCAGAGGTGCCATCCTAGAACATTCTTCTTAAAACATTTGGGTTGTCTGATGCTGGCTTCAACAGCCTCTCACGGGATGTAACTAACAAACATTGTTTATAGATTACACACCAGGTAATTTTTCTATATTAAATTTGCATGCTTTAAAATTTTTTAAATTTGAATTACGTTTACTGTCAGGAAGCACAATTAATGTTAAATATGTTAACAGAAGGTATTTAATCTGACAATAGGTTATATCCCCATTATAGGTCCAAAGACTAGAACAAAAATTTTGGTATGCACTAGAGTTAACTCCAGAAGTGTCTATCATGCCCAATGCTAGCAGATACAAGGGGAAAAGGTCCTGTTCAATAGATTTTAGAGGAAAGGAAGAAACATTCTGCCGAGCTGGGGCTTAAGCAGCTACTGGTCCTTTGAGGGAGGTCATTAGGCTGGTTTCAGGAATGCCAAAAGAAAGCCTGAGGCTGGAACCAACACACTTCTGAAGAGATCTGTTTGGGGAACAACAGTAAGCAAGTAAGAAGAAAGTTTCTTCTCTGCTTACACTTTTAATCTCTCTATTCCCCATGCTGGCAGAATCAAAGAAGAACTCAGTTGTCCAAGTACAAAGCAGGGAGTAGCATCTCAGCCTATGCATCACAAAACAGAGTGGAATAATGTACTTGTGGTTTAAAGGCAATAGCTTCATAGCCCAATTTCATGTAGGTTTCTGTTACGTTCTTACAGTATATCTCCACCAAAATTTTTTTAAAAAATGTTTCTTATAGTATGGCCCTGATAGGTGTTTCCGTTTTTAACTCCTACCTCAACTTTATCTCTCCATCCTCATCACTAGCCAATCTCTCTCTTCTTTCCTCTACCCAACTGAATACTTTTTTGTTTTCCAGAAAGACTAACTTCCAGAACTTGACATTCTCTCTCTAGAGAGGACAGGCTCATCCTCGTCTCCCTGGAATTCTGTTCCCGCTTCTATGTGTGGTTAACCCCAATGTATCCTTTAAGACTCAGCTAAGATTCCACTGTCTTTGTCTCTGAGTACCAGGTGCCACTCTCATCGACTACAATGACACAATCTGCTTACCTCTGTTTTAGAATGTAACACAGAGTATTATAGTCGACACATTTCTTGGATCTTTTTAGTAAGCCATACACTATCTGAATAATTCTAGAAAAATGGAATTTAATTTATATGTTTTTGAATTTTGAATCAGAAAGCCATATGCAAACTATATAGGCTAATGTGGTTGATATTTTTGAGCACTGAATTCTTTCATAAGTTTTCTAGAAGTCAAGAGAAAAAATTCAACAAGCTGGCTGGGCACAGTGGCTCACATCTGTAATCCTAGCACTCTGGGAGTCAAAGGCAGGATTGCCGAGCTCAGGAGTTTGAGACCATCGTGAGCAAGAGTGAAATCCCATCTCTACTAAAAATAGAAAAATTAGCCAGATGGGGTGGCACTTGCCTATAGTACTAGTTACTTAAAAGGCTGAGGCAAGAAGATTGTTTGAGCTCAAGAGTTTGAGGTTGATGTAAGTTTTGGTGATGACGTGGCACTCTAACTCTTGTCTCAAATAAATAAATAAATAAATAAGAAAGAAAAAGAAAAAAATTCACCGAGCTAAATTGAAGTTAGACTTCATGTCTACAATGAAAGGTAAGAAGAGTAACAATGAATAGACAGGTTGGAAAAATGTGTTAAATATCAGTGAACATGAAGAAACTTGCCTGGGAGCAAAAGAACGCAAGAACCAAAACAGTGTGGTAACTAAAATGTATTATCAGTGTCTTTTTAAAAAATACTTGTTTTATCTAACCTAACCATCAATTGAAAGGTATTAGAACAATAAAACCTTTATGAGAATCAACCAAATGAGATAAGAGGAAATTACAAACCAATAAGAAAGGATACTTCTTTTGATACCGCATTAAATGACAGATTTGCCCATGGTTAAAAAAATAGTGAAGTGATAAAATAATGAAACGACAAAAGAATAAAAAAACTTGAGAAAGAATACTATAAGAAAGTACAAAAGAATAAAAACATTAAATAAGAATGAAATATCACAGAAAGAAAAAAGAGGATGATCTGGAAAGTTTCTCATGAAACATAACTTGGGATATAACTAAAGGTGTATTAAGGTCCATTTAAATGAGACCCTAAGAAGTTCTAGAACTCCTAAAAAAAAATGCATTGTATATAATTTTATAAAAATTCAATTTTAGCAAGAGTGTCTTTTTAGGCAATATGAACTTAGACCAAAACTATTTCTTAAAGATTTCTTTCCCATTTGCAAATGTCATATAAAATTTAAACTAATATTCTTTTATCTTGATTTACTAGTTTCTTTCCTCTTGCAAAATGATAGGTTTTATAATTGAGGAAAGATGTCATGCCATTTTATTGACATAAGCCAGGTCATAGAAAGAGCTCATTTTTGCTGCTCTAACAAAGAGAAAGAAAAGTGAAATTTTGAATCCGATGAAGACTTTTAAAAGAGAGTGTGATAGGCAGCTTCTGTTCCTTGGAGTCTAAATCAGGATTGTTACAGATGAAAATGTTCTGAAGAACCTTGACCCTCTTTTTCTCTCTCTCACCTCTAATTCCAAACTGGCTATTTCACTTTCAAATAATGTGAGGCTAATTATTTCCCGATTGATCTTCCTAAATGAGCTTTACACTGCTTCATCTAATGGATGTGCACCCTTCCCTAAGTCTTTTGTTAAACTTTCTTACATAAAGATATATCCCCCCGAGGTGACTTTAGCTTTCTGTATAAATAGATCAGCCAGAAACAGAATTGAGACCAAATACTCAAAACTTCATGGAATTCGAACATAGAATTGTATCTATGTTACTACGGTGTAGGTTTACGAGACTATGAATGAATATGGATATGGCCCTCTATAATAGCAATGGCAAATTACTTTGGGAGTGTGTCCTAACAACAAGTAGGTTATTGAGGAATACCTGCTTTGAAAGTGAAGACATTTGCATTTGGCTTTCCATACTGGCCAATAAATTAATGCAGTGACCTTTAATAACATGATGTACATTTGCGTTTCTTGAACTTCAGCTATTAAAATTCTATCATTCATTCTTCAAGGCTGAGTTCATAGGAAATGTTTATAAAATTTCATTTTATGTTGAAATCTATTAAACTTTTGCACAGAGATTTAATTCTGCATCCTGTAAATATGGGAACTTTATTTCTAAATGTTGTTTGATTAAATACTGGGTCTTAGACCAGAACTAGATGGTTTTCCAGAGAAATATTCCCAGAATTACATTATGGAAATTCACTTTGCTTACAAGTTAAATAAAGTGTATGTGCTGCTACATATAGGAATCACACCTGCCTCCCTGGACCTGTGACCATTGCTGTTACATAGGAACTCACATTCAGAAGACCCCACCTTAAGATTACATCTTTTTTATTTACTCCCTCAAAACTTTAAATACTTTTATATATGGATTTATTCTTGTGAAGTGAAGGCCAGTGGAACAATGGAGCATGCAAAAGAGCCGCAGTGACTTGGCTCACATGTGGTGCTGTCTGTTAGACCCTCACATTGACTTTCCAGAATGTATTCTTGACAGATTTATTCTGACAGCAGGACTTGCCTGGTCTCCCCTTCTCTGCCTCTGCCCCTGACCTCTGTCAGATGACCACTTGTTTTGTGAGCAGAGAGGATGTCTGTATTTTGTTGTTGCCATCTACCTTTTATGGAAATCTTTGCACTGGTGTGGGAAGGATTGGGATTGGACATACACACTCTGTCATAGGAGGTGGCAGCCATCTCTGCACTGGGCTGACATGACATCGTATGTTTGATAAGGACATGGGAACTCTTGCCTACCTTTGATCCAGATGTTGATATCTCCTGCTTGGAGACTATAATCCCTTGGAGGTCTCTATTCAACCAAGGTTTAAGGTGGTGGTTTGTTGAATGGAGAGATTAGGAGGCAAATTTCACAGCCCTAAAGTGTAGCATTATGCCTAAGTCTGAGCTGGTAGGAGGAGGAACCTGGCAACTTCAGGGTCAAGTGCATGCATGGGCACGTGGTCAGACTCTGAGGATCTGCACTTACTCCATGAGTATCTCTGTGATTGAAAATGGTATTAAATAGCAAAGAACACAGCAACTAGGATAAATGTTGCAACTGGACCCTGGATGTTTGATTGGTAAAGATCAAGTGCAACCGAAACGTGAGTGCTATATAAAAGACAGGTCATAAGCTACAGACATGATATTTAAGACATTATTAGTGTTAGATCCACACCAACTTGTACAAATTTCAAAATATATGCTCACAAATGCTAAGGCTTGACCAGGAAAGCAGGATTAGTGTGAGTGACAGGTAGTATGAAAATTATCATAAGGATCAGACTTTAAACAGTTGTGGGAGCAGGTAAGGAAGTCCATGAAGGATAGTGGCTATTGCACCTGTGGGTGAGGCTGAAATAATTGATGTTAGCAGGGTAGGTGGTTGGTTAGAAAGAATTGAACATAGAGCAATGGAGAAAGAGGACAAACTATTAGGCTGTTTCAAAAGTTTTGTTCGTTTCAATGTCATGTGTTTTTGTAGCTTCATATCTCAAATATTTATTCTACTGTGTCGTGGTATATACTGATCAATGGAGAATTTTGTACTCTATACATTGATGCTGTTCATTTTTTTCTACTTTTAATTTTTTTAATTCTTTTCAGCCTATTACTATATGATGTCATTAAGCGATTCTTGGCCAATTTTTCTCTACGAATTCAAATTGAACCAAAGCGCTGCCGAAACAGCCCGAAAAATTAACCAGGCATTTGGCAATGATAGTGTTAATGAATGCACTGTTCGACGTTGGTTTGCGAAATTCCGTTCCAGAAATTTTAGCCTCGAAGATGAGCCCCGAAGTGGTAGATCTAGAGTAATCCAGGACGAGGATTTGAGGACCCTGGTGGAGACTGACCCATCACAAACGGTGCGTGGGATGGCGGAAGAACTGGGTGTCAGCTCCCATGCGGTTTTTGATG
>CAUYPK010090266.1:0-25627 GCA_963574355.1 Loris lydekkerianus
TCTTAGGTTGCCTGCTCTTGCAGTTTCAGTCTTACCCGTCATGGGGATACAAACATCAATGGTTTGGTCCCTGTCTTAGGTTGACTGAATGCAGAGTGATCTTACCCATCTTTGGGTACTATGAATGTAATCCACCGTGCAGGCTCTCCATATCCTGTCTTAGGTTGTCCCTGCTTTGGGAATCTTACCCGTCATTGGTGCTATGGAGGGTGGTGAAGAATAATAGTTAGATTCTTGGTTAATGAGCCAGTGATATTGGACCTTGACCTGATTTAACTGCCTCTAACCTTTTTTTTTGGATATAGGGCCCAAAGGTGAAGGGTAAATAAGGGTATCAGGGGAAGAAGGTAGGGTTTTTTATTCACCACATCCTTTCTGATTGCTACCAGCATTGGCTGTTTTTCACATCCTGTGGTCTTAGTTTGGGTTCGCCAAGAAATGGACTGAGATGGAGCTTTTCATGCAAATAATTTATTGGGGAGTGCACTCAACAGCGTTGGGGGAAGGAAAGAAAAGTAGGATGAGCCAGAGGGAGTGGGGTCAAAATGGTCACTGGGATAGCTCTCCAAAGTTGTCCTGCCTAAGACAGGGGGCCAGCTTTTTGGATCCCTCTCCATGTGTCAGTCATTGGATGTGAGCTACACCCAGGTAGAGGGTGTGATCTGTGGTAATGATGACCCTTGGGCTTCTGTCACTGCTTTTCTATATACTTCCCCTCCTGGAGTACTGTGTGAGAAGAAGCACAAAATAAGACCCCCTACAAGTGTGCTTTTAACTCTCATGGTTCTGTTTGGCCAAATGCCTCCACAAAGACCAGCTTTACTCAGGCTGCGCATTCTGCACCCCACTCCCACCAGCCCAGAAGGGCCCTTCCCCTGTTCCTAGCTTACACAAAACGTTTTCATCCTCTCAGATGTGTGTCAGTTTTCACTTTTGTGAGGCACTCTCTGCTTACCTGCATTCTAGGGGAATTCACACCCGCCAGAAATCCTTGATAGCAATTATTGTCTGAATTATACATCTGTTACTCATTAAGCACTATTTTACCTCGCTAGTTATCTTTTCCAGTTGTAATATCACCCAAATTGAAAGTACTGGAGGGAAAAGGTTATGTTTATATTCATAGAATCATAATCAGTGTTTGGTATGATGCAAGTCTTAAATTATTTTATTAGTTTGAGAAATGTTTATTTGGTACCTATTATGTTTAAGCACTGTGTTGACGCTGGAGAAACTTAGGTAAGAGCTTTCACATTCAGAAAGTTTATTCTTGTGTGAGAGATGGACAGGTCTTCAATTCCACTGCAAATAGTCTTCATAGGCATTCCAGGTGACATGGAAGGCCCTAAACTGACTGATGAGACAGGTGTTCAGGGTGAGGGAATGAAGCAAGGAAGGTGTCAAAGAGGTCAGTCACCATTTATATGGTTTATGAAGAACTCTGAAGCTTCACATAGTGACTGCAGTGGAAGCTTGGGAATCAGGAATGGACAAAGCCCGAAACTTTATGGAAACAGGTACTCATTTATGAAACTATGGGTCCATCCTAGGATTTCTCAATCTTGTCACTAATGACATTATTGGACTTTAACTTTCCTTCTCGTGGGTCAGTGGGATTTTAGCAGCATCTCTGCTAGACACCAATAGCTTCCCCAAGATGTGGCAACCGAACATATCTCTAGAGCAGTGGTTTTCAACCTTCCTAATGCTGCAACCCTTGAATACAGTTCCTCACGTTGTAGTGACCCCAACCGTAAAATTATTTTCGTTGCTACTAGCGACCACTGCTCTAGATATTACCAAATGTGTCCTGGGATCCAAATCAGCTCCACAAAGAACCACTGGGCTAGACCCTTTTGCAATAGACAGCACTGGCCGTGATAGCAGCTTCTCTGAGAGCAGAAGACGTTCCTTCTGAGGTTGAAAAGTTAGGAGTGTGTTCAGTGCTAATGGAAGTCCAGATGCTCACACTCTGTCTTGGGAATAACATACTTGTGGGTGGGTGTTTAACTCTCTCTGTCTTCTTCTTCTTTTTTTTTTTTTATTAAATCATAGCTGTGACATTAATGCAATCATGGGGTACAATGTGCTGGTTTGTCTACCTCACAAAATATTCCTGCAGTTGAGATCTGGTATGAGGACCCTATTTTTCCCAAAGTTGATGGCTATACTTTTTCAAGTGCTTCTTATGGGATACACGGTCATAGAATAAAAAGATTAGAGTTAATAATCATTTGTTTATTATTTTTTGGAAATGTTGACCAGCAGGGAAGTATGAAGATTTCTAGAAATCACCAGGGTACAGTGAAAGTTGCCAATAAAAATGTAAAATAATACAAATGTTGTTATGAAGCAGAAACATGTTATGTTTTAAATAAATCAGTATCCTTAACTATTAGCAAGAGAGCATGAGTTTTTTAAAAAAAAAGAACAATGTTATTATGACTTTATCATCTTTTTCCTACACATCTGGAATTTTGAAAACTTTTTGAATAAAAAAAAAAAAACATTAGATTATTTAGGTCACCCTGGAGTTTAATAGTAGTTTTAAAAATAGACAAAAGTTCTGCCTCAAATATTTTCTCCTTTTACAGAGTCTTCTTAATTATTTGAAAAACCTTATCTTTGAGTTGGTCTTCTACATACTGATGTACAAGTATGTAGGCAAAATCCAGAAAGAGACTACAATTTTTGTTTTTAAATCATACCTACTATTTTTCTTATATAACTATAACGTTTGAAAAATAGACAAGTATAAAAAAGAAAATAAATGTAGTTTGTAATATTTTGATGAAATTTTTTTTCTGGCCCTTTTGTTTACATTTTAGTGGCTCTCAGACTTTAGTATATATAAGAATTAGAGGGAGAATTTCTTTTAAAAGCATGTTCCAAGGCATGTAAGAGTACCGAATGAGGTCTAGGAAACAGCATTTCAATAGATACTGCAGCTGATTCAGATTCAGATAGTCTCTAAAAAGCACCAGGAAAAACTCATATACCTTCTTATGTTGCTATCATCTCATTCCCATCCACTGACTGATTAGGGGAGAAAAGAAACTATAGGTTTTTTACTTCTGTTTTGTCTGTTTTTAAAAGAGCACTGTTCTTTGTAAAAATCATTCTTCCATAATAATTAGCTTCTATTTAAGGCATGACATTCATTTAAATCTTTCAGTACCCTTTTGGATGATTTTCCATGGATTAGTAATCATTCAGTGTTTTCTGGAACAGATACATGAATAATGTCCTCTGAACTCCCAGTACTCTTGGTCTGTATTTCTCTTAGGGTGTATTAACTCCAGGCATAAGATAGCACTCACGTGATAGTGCTGGCATAAGATAGTGCTGACAGTGGCTGTGGTGGCAGGATCAGATGAGTAGCACAGACCTAGATGATTGGGGAGGGGCAGACTCTATAATGATTAGTATCTTTTATGGTGTGACGGTAAATGAGAAGGAAATGTCCCAGGTGAACCCAACTTTGGGAACCAGGGAACCCCAACTGAGAGGAGCTGTGTTAGGGAATTTGGGGGTATGGGTCAAGGAATACAAGAAAAGCCCCAGGCCAAAAGCAGTGGCTTCTGCCTGTAATCCTAGCACTCTGGGTGTCTGAGATGAGAGGATTACTTGAGTTCAGGAATTCAAGACAAGCCTGAAAAAAAGCGTGATCCAGTCTCTACTAAAAAAAAAAAAAAAAAAAAATCAAAAACAAAACACTTACCTGGATACATGGTACCAGGCACCTGTGGTTCCAGCTACTTGGGAGGCTGAAGCACAGGATCACTTGAGCCCAAGAGTTTGAGGTTGCTGTGAGCTATGATGCCATAGCACTCTACCAAGGCCGTCAACATGAGACTCTCAAAAAAAGGGGGGGGAGGGACAACAGGATGCAATGTTTTAGAGGCCCGTGGGGCATCTATTAGAGATGTGCAGAAATTTGGAAATTTTAACCATGTTTAAGAAGTTTATCAGGACTTAAAATAGAAAAGTAGGAGGCAGAGGAGTAACTGGACTAACCTGAAATATGTAAATATTAAGAAAAGAGGGCCAAAATTAAGCTGTGAGGTGTGCCCTAGTTTAGAAGCCTGGAAAAAGGAATAAATAACAGAACTAAGGAAAGGACAGAGAGGAAGTGGGAACACCAGCAATAACCTGTCCTGGATTCCAGGGGAGGCTTCAGATGGAAGACATGTCCAGCAGAGGCAAGACCAGCTGAATGGAGAGAGGGAAAGGATCGAAAGCTGTCGAGTTTGGTGGCCAAGATTTCACTGGTGACCTTTGGCAAAAGGTCAGTTACTTGAATAGACTTAAATGAAGTAAAAAGTCATGAGGTTGAGGAGAACTTAAAACTCAAAATCACAATTAAGGACATGATTCTTCCAAGTCCACTCATTGCTGGGTTCCTTATTTTTGTAATAGTGAATTTTCTGCCTGCCGTCTTCTCTCGTGACTCCTTCAGTGTAATCAGTTCAATATTCTGGCACCCCCCCCCCACATGACCCTCAGTTGAAGCCCTTTGAATTAGGTGGGTCACTTCAGTGGAGTTAATTGTTTCAACTGGCAATTCACAACCATGGCACGTTGGCATCTTCTGGCTGACCTCTTGATGGGATCCATCACGCAATGAAAGGTGAGTTGAACTCATCTTCCATGACCTTTTCAGTTCACATCCACAGTACAGTTACTCTCTCTTTTGCTTATCTAGCAGTATCTCAAATATTAAAACCACCCATTCCAGTTTATAAGGTCCTCAAAATAACATAACAAAATAATAAGACACAGAATTTGGATATTTGAAAAGGCATATGGTAGGGTTGGTGTATACCTGCTTCCATTCCTTTCTAAGGTTGAAAGCACATTTCTTTTTCTTTTTCTTTATTAAATCATAAAGAAGTAGCATTTTTATAGTTTTTTTTTTTTCCCAGTGGGTTCTATTTAATTGTTAGCTTATTTACTAGGAATTATTTCTAGTATGGCAATAACTCCATGAACTTGCACTTAATTCTGAAAAGCTAAATAACTTGGAAGTTGCAAAGTTGAATTTGTGCCCTGATTGCTCTGACTACATAGACAATGTACCTTGATGGATCATCTTTCTCATCAAATTTTGTTTTGAAAGAATGGATAGTTGACATGTATTTTTTTTCTGCTGCATCCTCTGGTACATAAATATAGTTAAACAATAAGACTCAGAAAACACATACTACCACATATCAAATTCATTATGTATGATCCATAAGTCTAGTAATGAAAAATTTAACATTCTGCCTATTTGTGCTACTGCCTGAGTCCTAGTTTCTTAATGAACCTCTTGATGAGCTATAAAAGGATCATAATGAACCTATCTTCTACAACACATCTCTAATGTTTATAAATATTTTATGTAAAGTCAATTCATAGAATTAAACTTCTAAAACTAGATTATTGGATCTGACATATCCTATCTATTTAAGACAGAAGTTGACAATGTCTAATTCAAAGGCATCATTATTTATATTTGTATGTAAGTTAAAAGTTCTAAAGTTTCATTTTGGCTTGTTTTCATTTTTGGAGAAATAAATGGCTGTGTTAGATCCAATAATAAGATTTAAATGACATGACATATCAACTTATTTCCATATACTAGGGTGTGGGATACCCACACAAAGCATGTCTGTGGAGCAGTGTGCCTTATTTCTAGATTTGAGTGCTCTGAGGTTTGGGCTAATGTGAGGTTGAGGAAATCAAGTCTAGAAAAGATATGGATTTTGTTCTGCATGGTGGTTATAAAGAAACATGATCTGGCTGTTGGGTCAGAAAGACACTGGAAGAACAAACCTTGTTGTGGTGGATGATGACTTTCTCAGAGAAGGGCCCCAGGCTGCAGCTGTGAGTCTATGCGAAACAATACCTATCATTCTGGAACAAAAAGGGTAAAAGTTGCCAGTGGGTAGGTCAATACCAACCAAATGTAGATCACAGGAGAGCCTCATGCAGTCCCAGGAGAGAACTTAGAGGACAAGGACAATTGGCACATTATACTGGGAATTATGGGAATTTTAATGGCTGACAATTGGGTAGCACCATCTCCTCCTGGCAGTAGGACTTGGTACTCTATGGTCTCAGAAATTCAATAGCCTTGAGCCTGCAGTGATAACTCCAGCTACAGAGGTCTGAGAAAGAAAAAAGCTGACAACTTCTAGGCTATTGGTCTTTGATCCTACAGTTCCATGATTTTATATAGTTTATTTTTATGTGTGTGTGATTAAATCTCTCAAAAGTCTACCAAGAACAGACTCTGGAGCCAGGCTGCCTGGGCTCTTGGACAAATTACTTGACCTGGTTGTGGTTTAACTTCCTCATTGTAAGTTGGAGATAGTAATCCCTACATCATTAGTTACTTATGAGGATTTAATGGGTTAATATTTGCTTTACATAGAGTAAGAGTTCTCTAACCATGAAATTTCTAAAACTAAAAATAAAGTTTTATCTTAGGTTAGTAGGTCCATTTGTATTAGTCTCACATGGGGTATTGTTAAAAATGCAGATTCTGGAGTGTCACCCAAGACTTATTCAAATTCTTAAAGATGGCCCTAGGAATCTATATTTCTAACAAGTTTCCCAGGAAATTCTATTGATCAAAGTAACATTTAGGAATTAAATAGGCCATGTTTCTGGTTCACAATAGATTTGAGGTCATTAGCACATTATTTTCTGACTGATTTCTTAAGAAAAATTCTCAACAGATTATGTAAAGCTCACTTACTTAGTTCAAATCTTATTGGAACAAGAAAAGATATAAGTAAACCAAACTTTTCCTAAACCATTTTTTTTATGAAAGATTTGCTTCTATGTCTCCCTCTTCCAACTCTGCATGCAAATACATCACCTGTGAATGTTAGAAACTACTCACCAGCCATTTTCCAGCATGTTAAGACTAACCTGGAATTTGGTTTGGATTGTCAAGTGTCTGTAATACAATATAAAGGAAGTGCAATCATTCTACATGTCAGAAATCTTTATACAGATTTCCCAATTTCTAAAGAAAAAAAAAATCACTGTGATAGGCAATTGCTAACTGTTCTTGGGTATGGTTTTTTAAAGTAATGTAGTGATAGAAAACCAAACAGTAGAGCTCCCACAAAGATTTATCTAAATGTAGCTGTTGAGACAAATAATGTTGCATTTTGACAGAAACATGGTTTGTTTTTAGTTAAACAAAACAAGGTGATCTGGTCTTCTATAAGTGAAGTGGTAATATGCAAATAATTTGAAAAGAAAATAAAATAATTTCCTACTCCTATCACTGTTAAGTGTTTATGGGCTGTGCTTTTGTAGGCATAGAAATATTACTAGTGTATTTTCAGTAGATCATGTGCTAGCAGAAAAGATAATGGATTTGCACTGAGTGGTTCTTTAGAGGTGAGGAGAGTCTGGTGGTTCATTAGCAGTATCATTTGTTTTCAAGGTGATTGACTGGAGTTAGGGACCTAATCTATGACCTTGAAGCAAAGCAGAGTTAATTGATGTAGCAAAGGATTCATTAGTACTTGTCCCTCAACCATGAAACCAGATGGACAGAGTAGCTTGAGAAATTAACTGTATCTTTTCTTGCCTGTAGGTTTTTAATAGGCAGAAATAAAGGAAACACTTTTTATTCTTCCTCTTCTTTTTAATCATGAGTCACCATGAAAGTTTTGAGACAGACTGTGTTACAGTCCATTATTTCATTTCCAAGAAACACAGTCTCGAGAGCAACAGCGTCCTTTCTGATGATTCACATGTGCGAGTTTCACCTTGCTTGGCTTATGGGTGTTACCGAGAGGGGTTCATTTGTTTCTGTCCGCACAGATTTTATATTTCTTGATTTTTTTGTATCTCAAAATTTTTGTAATAACTTACATGATGTAGAAAGCCAGGTGTGGCAGGTTACATTTTCTAAAAAGTGCCACAGTGCCATATATCCAGTCCCATGTGTTTCTCCAGAACTATGCTGCCTTCCTATTAGGAGGTGGGGTCTATTTCTACCCTGCACACATGAGTGGAACTTTGGGTCTGGCTCAACATGAAGAATGCACTGGCAGCGATGCTGTGTGACATTGGCGGCTGGGTCACATAAGGCAGGATGGGCTTACCTGGTTCTGTCTCTGAGAACTCATCCTTGAGACCTATGCACCATGCTGTGAGGAAGCCTCTGTCACATGAGGAGACTGGTTGTGCTCTGAGTAACAGCACTAGCTGAGAGCCCCAGCTGGCAACCATGAATTAGCCTCCATTCCCAGTCCTCAGCCTTCCAGCAGCACCAAGTTGAAGGTTTTGAGCAAAATAAATGTTGTTATTGTTTAAAGGTACAAAATTTTAGTGCGATTTGTTAACAGGATGAGTAAGTATAACACCAGGGCTTTCTGTTCCAGAGATGCATAGTATTTTGCTTCAAGGATGGAAAGAGACCTTTGTGTCCAAAAGGCGGGCTGAATAAGATGAGAGCCCAGGTGCTAAGGAGTGTGGTGGCAGTCCAGCCTCTATGGAGTAGAATTCTTAAACCCAGTGGGTGAGTGCTGGGAGTTGTGAGGGCAGAGGACATGGTTCCCACTCACAAAGGGGCCTTAGAGAAGGGGTGGGACTTCTGATAGGGTTGGCACTGTTGGGGGCTGTGGATTAAATACTAAGCTCAGTGACCTTGGGAACTGTGGTAAAGCTGTCATAATCCCCTGTGGGGGTATGCATGCTTGTGTGTGTGTGTGTGTGTGTGTGTGTGTGTGTGTGTGTGTGTGTGTGTGTGTGGTGGAGGGATGGTGTCAGAAAAGCTAGCTACCTTC
The DNA here is from genome assembly GCA_963574355.1 of Loris lydekkerianus. NCBI lineage: Eukaryota > Metazoa > Chordata > Mammalia > Primates > Lorisidae > Loris > Loris lydekkerianus. The sequence continues at coordinate 8,799 of CAUYPK010090266.1, forward strand.
AGAAGGACCACAGGAGCCAGAACAAAGACAAATGTCAGAATTGAAACTACGTACACTTTGAATCTTTGTCATCCCCAGGACTCTTGTCTGCCCCTCAGAAGTGAAAGAGACCCTCAACTTTATTCTGATAGGATCATACATATATATTAGAAAATTGATAGCCATGTGTTTGAATATTATTTGCAGCTGCTTAGTTAGTTAGTTAATACTTTCCATGCTAATATAAAATATTGTGCTATCTTATACCAAATATGTTTACTTATTTGGTTTGCTTTGGTTTTTGTTCCATTAATTTATCTGTCTATAATTGCCAGTATTCCATTTTGATGATGATATATTTTAAATGCATTTTACTATCTTCTCGGAAAAAGTCCCATTATTATTTTTTCCTAAGAAGTTTTTTGGCTTTCTCACAAGTTTATTCTTCTTGGTGGGCTTTTAAATCATTTGGTGAGGTTCCACCACAAAAAATACCTATTGGGGTTTTGATGTGTATTGTCTTGCACATAAATAGTTAAGAACAGCAGATTTGAACATGTGCTTAAGCTTCTCTCCCTCTCAGAATTTTACTAAGTAAGAATAAAGGAATGTTAAAGAAAATGTAAATATATAAGAACAAAGTATGAGATAAAATACAACAGTGACAAAATTTTGGAAGTTGGCAGACAGACAGATGGGGTTGAAATGACTTGACAGACATGAGAAAGCTGAATGATAAGCTAGAAGATGGGAAAGGGGGAGAAATAACCTAATGTGCATTGCAGAATCCTCAGAGCAGGATTTGGCAGGTGGAAGAATTGGTTGAAAGTCTGTTTAAGAATTTAGTCTCTCATATCTCCATTCCAAATTCAGGCATCTGAGCAAACATCCTCCCCAATTCTGCCAAGAGACTTGAGGTTTATTCTCTAGGGATAATAAACAGATGATCTTTGAATTAGGCAATACCAGTCCCAAATAAAACAGAGATACCAAACACAAAACTTGGGGCTTAAGGTAAACCTTATATATATACTTAAGATCCCCAGCCATTTGACAGCCAGATATGAAAACTTTCCATGAAGGAGGTCAAAAGCATCTTCTCTGGGAAACCTAACTTCCAAGAGAAATGATCACAAGATACTCAAATCAGAGCTTTTCCAAATATAACCCTAGGGAGAATAGCATCATTGAGAAGCATTCCCTCCTCCTCCTCATCCTCCCAATCTTCTTTTTAGTGTGCCACTCTTAAATATAAGCAGACAGCTGAGCACTGCCAGGCATTGGTGAAAAATAAACCCCAATTTTAAATGCCAATACAAATGGAAATAAAAACTTTGTAATAACTGTTATTAACATATTCAGAGAAGATATGACTCTATGAAACAAGAAGTAGATACTATAAAACAGAAATATTCAGTGAACACAAAACCTTACAAATTGAAAATGTGATTTAAAAAAAAAAAAAAAAAGCAGAGTCCAGGAAACAGGGGATCCAACTAAATGGAAAGGCTAAGGGAATTCCTATGAAGGTAATGAATGGAGTTTCCTAGATATCTTCCAGTTGTTAGGTATAGTGGTAAATAGAGTTCTAAGATGGTTCCACAGATTTCTACCCCTCAATACACAAGCCTTTCCATGATTGTGGGCAGGACCTATAAGTATGATGGGCTCTTACTCCCATGATTTTATGGTGAAGAGATTTTTGCAGATGTTATTAAGTTCTCTAATTAGTTGATTAAGTTATTCAAAAGGAAGATTATCCTGTGTGAGGCCTGACCTAATCAGGTAAGCCCTTTAAAAGAGGATCTAGAAATCATAGAGGGAAGAAGTTAGATTTGAAACATCAGAGATTCTCTCCTGTTCACTTTTAAGAAGCAGGCAGCCATTTATGTGGCAAGGACAATATGGGGAATGGTGAGTGTAGAAGCTGAGGGCCTCAGTCCTACAACCACGAGAAACTGGGTCCTACCAAGAGTCACATGAGCTTCGGAGAGGACACTGAGCCTCAAATGAGAACTCAGCCCCAGGCAGTACCTTGATTTCAGTCCAGTGAGATTCTGAACAGACAATTTAGCTATGCTGTGCCTGGATTTCTGACCCAGGAAAACTTTGAAATAATAAGTGTTATTTTAAGTCAAGAAATTTGTGGCAGTAAATAAGTAATGCCAGTGTAGATGGCAAACAATCCAGATTGGAGCAGCTCAGGAGACACTGGAGGGAGTTATTTAGAGATATAAAGTTGTCCTAAAATCCTGAGAGATATATGCAATATGGGCATAATTGGGAAATGTATTAGTAGTAAGTATTAATAAGTAAATAGTAATGTATTAGCACACAAAACTAAGTGAACAAATACAAGGCCATTGCTAACTTTAAGGAAAATAAAATGTTGCATGGGGAAATAGTTATGGTGTATAATGTGTCAGTTATAAATAGGATTTACAGAGTCATTATAATGTAAAAACCAAATAATGTCTAAGCAAAATCACATGATAAGTGCAGTGGGGAGGTTGAGATAGGAAGTGTACATGGGGGTGGGATGAGAAAGTGAATAGCAACAAGTTCATCTTCCACACTAGGACTGATAGATAATGACTAGAATGGAAAAATTTGGAAGTAGCAATATATTTCTATCATTGTGCCTCTGGAAAGGAAGACATTGCAGTGGGGGAGGCAGGTAACTTTCGTTCCTTGCTAAAACCTTGTAGATGTAGTCCAAGTATTATCCTTGCCTCTTTAAAACATGTAAATGTACAACTTGGACAAAAATAAAAATAAATTTAAAGCAAATATTCAAAAGTTCGACTAATAAAGGTAGCTAAGATTAGTTCTTGAGATGACATTTTTATATAATTCCATTTTCAAGTATCTCCTCCTTATTAACTGTTGATAAATGGATAAGATTATCAACTATAACATTAAATTGGCTTCTTCCATGTGTGAACAAATGCCACAAGAGAAAAGAATTCCCCTTTCCCACTCACAAACATTTTCCTAAAAAAAGACCTTCAAGAAGTAACTTGACAAATAAACAAGAGCTGCCATTTCTCAATTTTTAGCACATTACAGAATTGAAGGAATTATTTTTGTTTACCTTTTTGTCCCTTAGAGTAATTAAAATATTTGTAATATATTGACAGCCCCTGGTGAAAGCGCCAATATTTCAGTGTTTGTTTCTTCAACAATCAGCTTCTCATTTGGGATAGCTGGAATCTAAATTTTTTCTCACACATTTTCACTTTCCAGATGCTAGAATTCAGCTAGATCATGAAGGCAATGTGTTGTAGTTGACACTGTATTTTCTATTGAGTAGTATTCACCAACAGTGTGCCAGAATTCAGTGTGCACCACAGTATGCACTTCTTGTCACTATATAAACTTACCACACAAGTTCATACACCATGGCAAATAGCTCTTTCCATTTCAGTAAAAAGGAGATAATAATATTTTCAATATAGGATTTTTGAGTGGTTTGCATGAGATATGTAGGCAAAGTTTAGCACACTGACTAGCACAAAGTAAGACATCAAAAAGCATTAGCTACTGTTATCATTGTTATTCAGTAGAGCAAAATTGTCAATAATAAGTATTTATATTCAGATTTAGTAAATTAAAGAATAAAATTCTACCTTTAACCCAGTAGTTTTTCAATTTAGTATGTGAAATTTTCTCACTCATTTTAAGAGATAAGTGGTTAAATGATCCATTTTGACCCTCTTTCTGAAATTAAATTAAGCTTACAAAGCATGATAATTCCCATACTCTTTATATGTTTGAATCTGTGCTATTCAGAAGATATTTTGATGCCAGGTGTATATGCATCCATAAAAAGCATGATTTTTCAGACTTATAATTGCCCCAAAATTTTGCTTAAAATCCTCAAGTTCTTTGGGAAGTTGGAAGGAAAATTGTGTTTAAATCACCATTGGTTTTTAGTTCTCAGCAGATACAAACAAAGTCATCTGTCTTTGTCTAGAAAACCACATGACCACACATGGTTATTATTGTCCATGTGGAGGGAGAAGGCATACTAAAGATTCATCCTGTGAAAACTTGATTATTTAATCATTAAGAGTTTGAACAGGAAAAAAGTGAGACAATGAAGGTTCCCCAGTTCAGACTCATTCTTCCTCAATCACCTTTGCCCATTTATTTCTTGCTCTAATTTTTTTAAAGCACAAATGTTTGAGTTTTTACATTTCTGAGTGATAAACTATTAAAAATTCACTTTAGCAGTGTGCTCACCATTGTTCAGGAAAAATTCTCAAAACCAATGTGTAGAGTGAAAACCTATAAAGATATATGAATCTTTTGTTTTAATTTGTTTCTTTCCATTGCTGGCCCATAAAGACATGTGAATTAAGAACTTTTAAGAACTAAGTATTTCTCTCGAAAGCTTTCTTCCTTTGTAAGCTAAGGGAAATTAAATACAAATAGTATGTTACCACAGTATCTCTGTGCAAAACCCAAACTTTAGTAGAACAGTTGTCAGGAAATTCCAAAGGTTCTACAGCCCAAATGTGTGGGTGTTGTGGCCTGAATGTAATTTTTCTATTCCTCTTTCCCTTGTTAAATTTATATCTTCAATGCAGTTCTGTTCATGTGGTAAAAACTGTGTCATAATTTGCCCAGAGTATGCAATGTGGCCAAGTTCTCACTGTTCCTAAGATCCTTAACTAGGCATTTCCTGACTTTTGATTTTTCATCCTTTAAACAATTTCACATTAATGCCCACCATCCAGAATATCAGCTTGAGAGAAGGGAAAGAAACTGAAGAGAAGGATCTTTGTAAACACGTGATATGGAAAACAGTTCAAGAAGACCAAGTTTGCTATTTGAATAAAAACACTTTTTCAGGCAGTCAGCTTGTTCTTCTAAGCATGAGAAGAGGAAGAAAAAGACAAATCTTGACTTCGTATTGTGTGTCAAAGCTGTGCGGGGTTCACCTCATTTATCATCCAGCTGCAAAATGGAAACTTGGCCTTTGTTCACTCACAACTCTCATTTTTCAAGAAAGCGTGCACAGATTTTAATAACTCCCACTGTTTCTGAGTACTCAGTATGAAATTCTAAGTTTCGGGACCTTGGAAAACAATTTCAATGAGGTAAGAGAATAGTTTAATTTGGAGATTCAAGCCCTTAACTTACCAGTGTTCTAGAGAGGGACTGGGAATCAAAAGTGATCAGAGATCTCCACAAACCACAGGCAAAATAAAACTAGTTCTAGGTGGTGCCTGTGGCTCAGTGAGTAGGGCACCAGCCCCATATACCGAGGGTGGTGGGTTCAAACCCAGCCCCGGCCAAACTGCAACAATAGCCAAAAAAAAAAAAAAAAAAAAAAAGAAAACTAGTTCTAATATGGTACAAAGTAAAATTGATCTGAATATGATTAGTTAGTGTCATAGTGGATTTAAGGGACACATTTCCTGTACAAGTGTAGGAAACTCTGGTTGATATCTAATAGAATGGGGTTTCCCCTGCTCTTTAACCGAATTCTTCTCTCTCATCATTCTACCCTTTCCCTTGCTCTCTCCTCCCCTCAGTTTTCCAAGTGGGACAGATTGGGCTACAGAGGGTGGTCTCAGGTTCCTTCTCTTCTTGCCTGACCCCTCCAACCTCAGAACCTCAACTCTGTGAATTCATGTACTTTTGGCACTTGGCACCCACTCGGCTCTGCCATGTGGCCAATAGCCACTGTGTGCTCTGATGGGGCAGCTGGCAGAAAGAGGGGTCATCATTTGCTTGATTCCCAGATCTGATCATTTATGAAGTCATTCAGGAGTTACCTACTGCATGCCCCCACGTGTCTGACACTTGAGTTGCAGTCCTCTGGAGGGACGGCATTTTTCTAACTCACTCGGATTCTTCTCTACAGTTCCACTGCCCGGCATGGTAAGCAGGCTCCCACTCATTGTGGGGATCCTGGACTCGCAGCTTTGTTCTACTAGACGTAAGACACGATCAGACTGTCAGCATTCCGATCAACTTCTCAGCCTCTCAGTCCGCTCTTTTGGACTTGACAGATATCCCTAAGGGAGAAGGAACACCTAAATGGTAGGCTTACCTCTCGCTGCAGTCCTGTTCATTCTGAGTTCCTTGAAGTTAAAAATTGTTTAATCCTTTGTAAGCAGTTCAGGCCTTAAAGCAGCTGTTTTAAATAACTTGTCCAGATTTCCTTAGGGCAGGGGTGGTTCCAAAGATCTAGTTTTCCCTCACCTTTTAAGTTTCATTTCCATATTCTTTCTCTGTGAGGGTGCATCTCTGATACCCTTCCTTCTAGGCAGAATTCCTCATTTCCTCCTCTGTGCATGCTGACTCCTGGGTACATGCCTGTGTTAGTAGATCCATTTTATAATAACTTAAAGATGTGTCTTTTACTTAGACAGTTCCTGTGTAAAGGACACCAACTTTCCCTAACTCATATTTGTGCCTTCAGTGTCTAATGTTGATGCATATATTAATTGTTCAATAAATGTTCGTTGGTAGAAGTAGTTGGCATTTCATTACATTTTTAATTAAATTCAATGTCTCAAATGAAAATCCCTTAAGATTTTCCCTTAAGATATCCCTTAAGATATTTATTCCCTTAATAAAAATCCCCTCCCCACCACAAGAAGAAAAAAGAAAGCAGGAAAGGAGAAGAAAGGGCCGAACGTGTTTCTTTTACGATGCTTCAGATAAGGAAATACAAAAAAACAGGTGTCTTTGTTTTTGTCAGAGAGAGAGGGTGAGAAATTAGGAAAAGAGAAGTAGAGTGAGTAACCATCAAGGTTAGGAAGGAAAAAGGAAAGAAATCCTCAGACACAGATTTGGGGAGTGGTTTTCTAAGATGCTAGGTTATTACATCACTCAGCGTCTGCATGTATATCTCTATCCCCCAGAGGAGAATCACATTGTCACTGGCCTCCAGGTGGAGGACTTGCCAAGTTCTCAATGTTCCTCAGGAAAAGAATTTTGGATGCATCACATAAGCCAAACAAGTGTCAGATACTAATTGAAGGTGAAAGTTCACTGTCAGGGAGGAGAGCAGGCAGGCTGGAAAGAACAGTTGGTCTGAGAGGAAATGGTTTTAGAGCTGTTGTAGTTTTACTATTATTTACTAATAGTTGAGGGGAGGACTATTCAAGACCAAGGGGTTGGATTTTACTAAGAGTTTGGATAGGTAATTCCTAGTATTGGATTCTCTCCCATTTTCATACTTTATAGGGTTGCTCAGAGCTGTCATGGAGAGTTCAAGGAAAGAGAAATTTTAAAGCCACAATGTAAATGATATTGTAATTAGCCAAGATCCATGTAAGGTGACAGAGATAGTTAACAAGCTGGTGGAAGCCAGTTCTTCCCTGCACTTACCAGCCCCTCTAGTTAGTTTCTGCTTGAGGGTTATTTATTTTAACACCTGTACCCACTCTTCAAGGCCCTGTGTCCAGCCTCAGACCTGCCTCCCAGGCTTTTACTCTAACATCGTGACATCCAAGTATCTGCCTACAACAGGATACATTTGTCCGATGTCAGTTGGAATGGGAGTTCAGAAAGAATCTGGACAATTTGTTCTCAGAAATATCCATCTCAACATTTAGCTTTTCTGTGTGGGTATTTGGTGAATTTTGCAGAAATATTTAAACGTACAGCAAAACATTAATAAAATATACTTTTAGCACAATATGTGGATGGGAAAAAATTAAGTAAATAACACATTTTCCTCCTAGTAAAAACTCATTTATAAGATAAGAAAATTTGTCTTATTTACAATAGATTAATTACAGCAAATGACATAAGCAGAAGAAATTTGTGTGGAATTGTTCATTAATCAAATAGGATGAAGTATTATAGTTTGTGCCAGAAACAGAATGTTGCTATGAAAAACCACTGCCAGATGTAATGTTTTATTTCTTCACCTATTAAATTATGAAGCAAGTACAAAAACATGAATAAGGGTAAAATAATGACCATTTGTCTCTAAATGAAAATTTTAAAGTGCCAAAAGATTAATGCCAATTGAATGTGTTATAAAATGAGTAAATGAGTATAAGTCTATTAAGCCCATTGTCCCTTGTCATTCGTGTCCTCTTCTGAGCTTTTTATATTATGCCTACTCTTAGAAAATTGAACCGTTTCCATCTGTTGTTTAAGGATGCCTCATTCTCAGAATAGTAATAAACGCTCTAATGCAGTTTCTAAGTTTAAATTTTGCAATAGAAAAAATAAACCTTGTCACTCAGATAAGATCAATAATGCATGGAAGCCATGAAGTGATAATCTCTGAAACCACCCTTAAAATATTGTGGGCAGCAAGCTTCACCAGCATTGGTTTATTCAGTGCAATTTTATTGTTAAAACACTAAGGCCAGTGAAACTATAAGAATTAAGCACCTTGCCACACCAAAGGTATACTCTCCCCACAAGCTTACAAGGTAGATGGTATTTCTCTCTGAGAGCCAGGGGAGCAAGCATTCTGAGAGATAGAATACCTTATCCAGAGTAGGGAAGCCAAGGAAAAAGAACCTAAACACAAACTCCAGTTCTCTTGCCTCCAGAATCTCTGTTCTTCCCACTTGACCACACGGTTTTTAGTACTTAGACAGGGCATGGATGGACCATACCCCTGACACCTAAAAAGATGACCCCCCCTCCAATGTGATGCAAACTAAAGTGATACTTAAATGCAAAACATCACATGATGCTTTACATTTCCCCATAGTTATCAAGTTGTTTATTTATGGAAGTTATTGATAGCCACATTTTTTTTAAAGAATCCTTTCTTCCCCCTCTCCTGGTATCCCCCCCCCCCCCAACTTCTCACTTTGGTGAGAAGTACATACATTATTTTTCATTCATGTGAGCTGGTACCAGTCAGGGTGGGACAACTTTTTCTCTGTGGAGCAATTTCTTTAAAAAGATTTGTGGACAACTAAGGCATCAATAACCGGACTAAATATGTTGATACGAAATCCCAAATGATGTGTAAAATGTTGTGTGTATAGGCAGTTTTCTGAAGTGAAGGCTGGAGCTCTGGTTGCCATCTCCAATAGATGAAGAACCACTGCTTTAAAAAGTCTAGGTTGCCAGGAGTCCCTAAAAGCAGGGGACTGCAGAACAAATAAAGAACAAGGTTTTCAAATTGTTTTTGAAATGCTAAATGCTAAGAGAAATGCTAAAAATTGCACACATTCTGCTTCTAAATTAAGAGCAAGGATTATAGAATTCTACTTAATAACAACCAAAAATTAGGATAATTTTTGCTAACTTCTACTTGCATAACATTTTTCTGCTGCACTTGGCACTGTTCTAAGCATTTTACATATGTTAACTGATTTTATCCTCATAAGAACACAGTGACATTAGTGCTATTATTTCTACTTTATTTAAGATGCAAGATATTTCAAAAATGAAAACATGTTTGAGTTCTCCATATATTACTACAGTAAATAATGGAAAAAGCCAGAAGAGGGCAAGGGAGGGAAAGGAAGAAAAATACAGCAAAGACAGATGCTGGATGCAAAGTAAGGAGAGAAATCTAGTGGTGAAGTATTATAGGAAGACAAAGAAGTCACAACATAGTACAGGCTGGGGAAACCATAGCTGTAAAAACACAATCTACTATTAGCCAAAGCCGTAAGCATGAACAGATTAATCATTTTAGGAGGAAAAAAAGAATATATAAATGGTGAGATTAAGAACATGTATAAATACTGTCAAAATGTATCATGAGAAGTGTTTGAATTTTAGCCTAGTATTTGGAAACACAGACATTCTTGAAATGTTCTCTTTCTTCATTTGATGGAGAAAATCCTTATTCACACACTGTGGAAGCAGGCCGAGAAAATAGTAGTTTCACAGAATAAACCTCCATCTTCCATGTAGTCTTTTGAACTTTAATTAATGGTCCTTCATAGCTCACCCTGTATATTGGTGAAATTAAGTCAAGAACTATATCAAAAGCACAGATGAATGCCTGTCCATCCTTCCTCACTCACCAAGTCTACCATGAAATTAAACCTGTGCTGTCATAATCGAAAAGTCAATTATCTAAATTGTAGCCAAAATGCTCTGTTATGTTTAAACTAGCACTGTATTCTACCTGGGACAATATACATACTATTGTAGGAATTTAAACTGGATTCTTTCTGGTCTTTAATGAGAAACTCATGAATACAGTAAATGCATTTAGCATAGATATATTCATATGATTTTCCCTTCAAATTAAAGAAGGTCCATTACTTGAGAGGGAATGGATGATCTAGGCTGTACCAAGCTTTTCATTTTTCTGTACTTTTTCATCTTTAAAAATGTAGAGAAAAGAGTGGATTTGGATATGAAAACGACTGCTTTCTATCTTTATCCTTAGTGATCAGGGTAGACCTGAGATAGCTTCTTTAAGCAAGTGTTTTCTTATATTTTTGGTATTTGTTGTCTTATATCTCCCCACCTTGTCTTCATTCCCCCACGTTCATTGTCCACACTGCATGGAAATGTACAACTTAGGGGCTGGGAGGGGAGGAAACACCATTCACGCTCTATATGAATTGTCCCCCTTATGGAACTAATGGATTCATGACAACTAATTTCGACTAAGTGGCTATTTAAGATGGATGTTAAATATCTTAAATTACCTCCAAATGACAAAATTTTCTTTCAAATAGTGAGGCATGTATATTGCAAAGGTAGAAAGGGAACTTATTCATCGTTCTCTTTATGTTCACTTATAAAATATATACTCCCTACTTGCCTATTCCTTTTCATTGGACATAGACTGCTGTCAGTGTCAGCTCATGAAGCTGTCAGCAGGTCCGTGGAGACCACTTAAAGTAAAGGCTAAGTAGCATCAATACAAATCCCATGGTTATTAACAGACCAAACAGACCTTATTTGGAATGACTTTTACAGTTGAGGTCGCCTCTCTAAACTCTTTCCCACTATTCTGTTTCCATTTCAAAGTCCCATCTTTGTTAATGACATCATGGGATCCTGAATTCAAATTGCTTGTGTTTTGCTAAGTCTTGGGAAGACTCATGCTAGTATTCCAATTTCCTGTGGGCGTATTAGAAAACCACATACCATTTTAAAGGTTTTTAGTATTGGTCTAATACTTTGTGTATCACAATGCCATATGATTGAAGTAGAGTTGAAAATATCCCCTTGAATTGGGGGTATTGAGTAAAACAGTGTTCAGCTAGAGGTATACCACTAAAATATTTGCAGCTGAAGAACATTTGAATTAGAACTTCTACAATTTTTACTCATTTCCCCCCAAAGCATTAAGTGCTCGCCATATGCCAAACATTGGCTACATGTTAAATATGGAGAAGAGAATAATGCAAAAAAGAATCAGGTATATTCATGATGCGCAAGAATTGTATGGAGGATATGAGAGAACAAAACACAAATGCATCATTCCCATGCAGAATGCTCAGGGCCATGGTAGAGAGATTGGGAGCCCAAAGCCTGAAGGAATCTGCTGACAAGTCTTGGAAGAGGAGTGTGAGTTTGGCCATTGAAGAGGAAGGATGTAGTAGAGAGTTGCCTGATTATCTAGCAGCCCAGACCCTTTACACACTCTTGTAATAATGGAAAACTTGTATCCCCAAGACAGAAGGTAAAACTTTCCTCCCCAGACTTACTTGAAACTAGGCCCATGGTCTAGATTCCAGCAGTCAGAGTGGTGAATAGGAGTCATTAATTATAGAAATGAGTAATGGAGGTGGTGGGTGTGTGGGTTTTGCCTTCTAGATACAGAAGTAGAGCTTTGGTGTGAGCTATGCAGGAGGATGGACAGCTATGATGTTGGGGGTCACATGGGGAAGTGTAAAGCATTTGAGTATTATTCTTGGCATTAGAGGCAACAGGCTGGCCTCTAATAACTGACTCTTTTGGAGATTTTTTAAGTTTCCTCATACTACTCAATACCTTGTGGGGGCTACTAATACCCCATAATGAATGTTCTTTTTGCTGGAATGGATATGGTTTGGACCTGAGGACCTTGACTGATAGAAATATGTAGGTATTTATGGTCTTGAAAAGGCAGGAAGAAGACAGTGTGCAATGAAAAGTAGGAGTTGCACAAGGAGACCAAGTTTAGTATGACAGGAATGGTTTGGATAGTATCACTGGTGATGAGCCTGGAGTAGGAAATAATGTAAGGAGATGAGATTAAGAGAAGCTAACATCAGATGTGGGAGAACTAGGATCTCATTTAGGTTTGTAGTGATAATTTTATATAAATTTTTAGAAGCTCTCAGTACAAACTTTGAAGTAGAGAAAGCAAAGGGCCCCTCTGGGTTGAAGGTTAAAAGAAGTGGCCCTAGTAGACAAACTAAAAGAAAGCCAAGGAAATGACTAACCCTATAGTCCAGTGGTTCTCAACCTTCCTAATGCCATGACCCTTTAATACACTTCCTCATGTTGTGGTAACCCCCAACCACAAAATTATTTTCATTGCTACTTCATAACTGTAATTTTGCTACTGTTATGAATCATAATGTAAGTATCTGATATGCAGGATAGTCTTAGGCGACCCCTGTGAAAGGGTCGTTCAACCCCCAAAGGGGTCACGACTCACAGGTTGAGAACCGCTGCTGTAGTCTAATTGGGAAGGGAAGTGTATTTATTTCTTTAGCCAATTATTGTGTGGCTGTTTTCACCAGGGCCTTCTGTCCCAGGTTTTTGCTTTTTCAAAAGAAGAATTTAAGAAAGGAAACGAAAAGGTATTTCATAGATGAGGAAACAGAGGTTTAGACAAGCTAAGTAAAGTGTGTAAGAAGTCGTAGGTGGTGGACTCAAAAGTCAGACCCAGTCTGTCTACCTCAAAGGCCAATGTTACTTCCACCACACCATGCTGGGACTCCTTGAATCCTTCATGAACTCACATTGCCCTTAACACTTTCCTCTGCTGTCTAGGGGTCAGGCATCCCTATGAGTGGATCAGGTGCCTCAATGTAGAAAGCTCTAGGCACAAGCTGGGCGGGGTGGCACATGCCTATGATCCCAGAACAGTGGGAGGCTGAGGCAGGAGGATTGCTTGAGTTCAGGAGTTAGAGACTTGTCTGAGCAAGAGTGAGACCCCAACTCCTAAAAAAAATGGAAAAACCCAACCAGGTGCCACAGTGAGCGCCTGTAATCCCAGCAGCTTCAGAGGCTGAGGCAGCAGGGTGCCCACAGCCTGAGTCTGAGGTTGCAGTGAGCTAAGATGTCATTGCCCTCTGCTCAGGGCACAGGGTGGAACTCTGTCTCAACAACAACAACCAAAAAAAAAAAAAAAAAAAGAAAAGAAAAGAAAAGAAAAAAGAAAGGTCTGGGCACCAAGGACCCTGACATAGGCATCTCCCCATCTGGGAAGATGTAACAATCAGACCAAGGTCCGTTGTCTTCAAGCTTTATTCCCTGATGTAGAAATGTATGCTGGGAGTTTGACAGCCCCACACCAGGCTTCTAGAGTGCTCTGCCCTCCCAGACCCCCTATCCTTACAACATTTGGCAGTCTCTGGTCTCTGACGCTCCAGTCTCTGAAATTCATTTTGTTTCTCTGGCTCCTTTCTACGCTGTCTGCCAAGGAAGAGCTGTTGTTCCCATGCCTTAAGTTCTGTTTTGGTCAAAGCACACCTTTTCTCCCAAATTTATATTACAGTGTGTGCTCCACTTGTTAAAGAAGAAAAGCATCAATTACGTTAGAAACCAGTAGGATGTATACGAGAGGAAGAGGGAAGGAAAGAAAGAAAATGAGTAATGTAGACAGAGACAAAGGAAAAAGGGAAAGTTTAAAAGCTTGATACACACAAACTTAGAGGAGGTAATTATGGTTGAAAGGCTGTGGGGAGAGGTTATTAGAAGTCTTTAAAATTAAAATATAATAATATCCAATTCTGGAGAGGTGAAAAGGTCATTTAACATTGCTGGAAGCAGTGTAAATTAGTTTGGCTTTTTTGGCAAAAATGTCGAGTTTGGCAAGAGTCTTAAAAATGTTTCTACCCTTTGACTCAATATTATACGTGTACTTCTGGAAATATATCCTTAAAAATACTTCTAAATTTTGAAGGAAAAACCCCTTATGTACAAAAATTTCTTCCCAGTAATATTTGTATAGCTAAATAATTGGAAATAGTGTGCCTAACAACAGACAAGTGGTTTACTTTAGTCAAGTAATTCCTGTCACTTGATTGAATATTAGGTAGCCATTGAAAACAATGATTTTTGAAGACTGTGTAACATAGAAAGTACTTATATTAAGTTGTTATAAAAATAGGCAATAAAAAAGCACTATGGTCCCAATTATGTTTACAAGTGAATAAAAAAAGTTCTATGATAAATGATGTTGGGTAACAGCAATTCGTTCTTTCCCGTTTTAAGAAAAGGAAAAATTTTAAATGGTTAGATTCCTGATAACTCCTTAATACCTTATTTTTAGACTGTTAATTGTCATGAAATATACATAACAAAATTTACCATTTTTAATTGACTATTTTAATCGTTTTAAGTGTACAGTTTAGTAGCATTAAATACTTCCACATTGTTGAGCAATCATCTTCACCATCCATTTCTAGAACCTTTCTTATCTTGCAAAAGTGGAACTCCGTACTCATTAAACGTAATTCTCCATTCTTCCCTCCTAGCAAGGAAACCACCATTCCATTTTCTGCCTCTATGATTTTTGACTACTGTAAGTACCTCATATGAGTGGAATCATACAGTATTTGTCATTTTTTATTACACAGCAGCACATTTCTACACGTGTTCCCCATGGAGACATAGAAAAGCTGATCCTATAATGGTGTCCTGGGCTACTTTCCCATAGATTTTGATACTAGATGGTTTGTAGCTCCTTGACAGCAGTAGCTATTCATCTGTATTTTCACTGGAATATAATTAATTAGTTAATGGCACACTGTCTCATAACTATATAATAAAACAGAGCATTCTCAACTGCACTAAAGGACTTCATTGTGTTGGGCCCTTGACAGGAATTTTTAATCTGGAAACGTCTTAAATTCTGGGAAATTAATTTTTGTATTCTAACATATGTTTCTCCCTACAATATTCTCTGCTTGCTCTGTTGATGAAATTTCTAACAATTTGGTTTTAGACCGCTTATGCCTATCCTCTAATGTTTTTACCTTTCTCTCCAGTTTTTCTAGTTTTTTGTTTCGTTTCTTGGGCAATATGGTCAACTTCAGATTCTAATCCTCCTCTTAAATTTTAATTTCTGTTATCATGATTTCAATTTCTATGATCTGATATTTTTTGTTCTTTTATTTTTAAACACCCTGTCCTCTTTCCTGAATGCCTTATCTTTTGTTACCTTTTAGATGATATTACTATTTTGGCCATTGTCCAGTTTTAGAGTGCCTTTGACTCATCACCACCAAAGAATATACCTGCTGATTTTTATCAAAGTGAGAGTAATTTCCAGATCATGTGAGTTAAGGAAGAGATGCATATCCTTAACTTCTCTTTAAAATGCAACTAAGTGTACTATTTTCTGCCTTACCTATAACCCAATTTTAAAGATAATCAGTAGCTCCAATTCCTGAGTAATTCTGGAGTTCTGTGGTACAAACGGTCTTGCTTTGGGGTTTTTCTTATTGATGGTAAGTTCCATCTCTGTTTCAGCTTCCAAAACGTTGTGGTGTGGCTTTTTCCTCATTTCGTTATCCTTTTGGTCTCTTTCTATCCCTGTAATTTTAGTGGTATTTGGGGAGGCGGTAGAGGTGAATATGTATATCTAAGCTGATATGTGTAATTGAAAGTTAGATGTGTGATTTTTATATTTCTAATCTATTTTATTTTCTTCTTTTTTTTTATTAAGTCATAAACACATAGATCATGTATACATTAATGCATTTATGGGGTACAATGTGTTAATTTTAAATACAATTTGGAATGCTTACCTCAAACTAGTTAATATATCTTTCACCTCATTTACTTAATTATTGTGTTAAGACATTTATACTCTATGCTTAATAGATTTGACATGTACCCTTGCAATATGCACCATAGGTGTGGTCCCACCATTTACTCTCCCTCTAGCAAACCTCTCCCCGCCTCTGCCATCCTCCTCCTCTTCCCTCCTTCATCCTGGGCTATAGTTGTGACTTACCTTTCATATGAAAGTGTGAGTGATTATAAATTGGTTTCCTAATTGTACTGAGTACATTGGATACTTTTTCTTCCATTCTTGAGATACTTTACTAAGTAGAATATGTTCCAGCTCCATCCATTTAAACATAAAAGAGGTAAAGTCTCCATCTTTTTAAGGCTGCATAATATTCCATGGTGTAGATATACTACAATTTATTAATCCATTCATGGGTCAATGGGCACTTGGGCTTCTTCCATGATTTGGCAATTATGAGTTGGGCTGCAATAAACATTCTAGTGCACTCTTTGCAGACGATATGATTATATACCTGGAAAACCCCAGGGACTCAACTACAAAACTCTTAGAAGTGATCAAGGAATACAGCAGCATCTCAGGATGCAAAGTCAATACTTACAAATCAGTAGCATTTATATATACCAACAATAGTCCAGCTGAAAAAATAGTGAAGGACTCTATTCCTTTTACAGTAGTGCCAAAGAAGATGAAATATTTGAGAATTTACTGAACAAAAGACGTGAAAGATCTCTATAAGGAGGAGGAATCATGCTACCAGACCTCAGACTATACTACAAATCGATAGTGATCAAAACAGCATGGTATTGGCACAAAAATAGAAAACTAGATGTCTGGAACAGAATAGAGAACCAAGAGATGAATCCAGCTACTTACCATTATTTAATCTTTGACAAGCCAATTAAAAACATTCAGTGGGGAAAAGATTCCCTATTTAACAAATGGTGCTGGGTGAACTGGCTGGCAA
>CAUYPK010090267.1:0-13256 GCA_963574355.1 Loris lydekkerianus
TATGTTGTTAACATATGTCAACCCTCTGGCCCGTATCTCTGAGGAAGGGCTACACGCCCTTGGATCTCAGGCTTAACGGGAAGTACTGCCTTAGAGAATAGGCCTAAGGAATTTTCCAAAAAAGCCTATCTCTGTGAGTAAACCAGGGGGGTTCAGATTTTCTAAGCCTCTGGAAGAAAAACAAGTCACTTTAAACTCACACTGAATTCACTTTGTGTGCTTGATGTAGGATATGTTTATTTTTAAATATTATCCTACACCACATCTCTTAATTTAACAACTTACACACATAAAACTAAACCTTTTATACCCTCACTCAATCAAGTCATCCAGTCATACCCTCTTTACTTCAACTTTACCGGCACCACTCCCCTATTGGGCC
Organism: Loris lydekkerianus; assembly: GCA_963574355.1. Taxonomy (NCBI): domain Eukaryota; kingdom Metazoa; phylum Chordata; class Mammalia; order Primates; family Lorisidae; genus Loris; species Loris lydekkerianus. The sequence continues at coordinate 383 of CAUYPK010090267.1, forward strand.
TAAACCCATCAAAGTGCTCTAATATAGTCACTTTCCCTTTCAACCCAAAAAAGAAGTTACACAGAAAGTGCCATCCTTCCTTCCAATTTCTCTACAGGAAAAAATTATACCAAATTCCCCCTATCCATATGCAAAGTCTCTGTTCTGTAGTTATATTACTACCTAATTTTAAAATTATGACAGAAAATGAACCTGTTCTAGCGCCTCTTTCTCTCTATCCAACAACACGTATGAAACGGGCTACCCAAGTTGCCATGCTTCCCTTACTGGCAACAGTGGGAATCACAGCTAACTTAGACACAGGAACAGCTAACATTTTCTACTCAACAACTCATTTTATTCAAACTCAACTCTCAAAGTTATCTCAACAGATACTCAGTTGGTACTCCAAACCTACAACAAGAGAAACTTACAAGATAAACTGTTCTTCATGAATGAACTATGCTACTCCAAACCACAAGACTTTCCTAAACACCACTTCTAAACAACCAGGGCTAAAAGAACAGCCTGAAAAGCAAAAACTTACATCCTCCCAACGGAAAAAAATCATAATCGTCCTCTAGTCGGCCAATTGAAACTATGAGCCCCTCTCAGCAGAAAGAAACAACAGAAGAGAGAACTCTACATCCCCTATCCCAAGGCCAACCCCCTATTTTTAATAAATCAAGAAGGGAGGAATGTTAGATAATTGCCCCCAAAAAAGCCCCTCCCAACTTATGGCCTGCCCCTAACGCCTCTTCCGGCCAGGGCAGTACTCCTATTGGTTATTCTACCCTCCCATCACTATTCTAAGACTTCCCCTAACCGAACCTATATAACTCACGCAGGCGTTTTCTCTCTCTCTCTCTCTCTCTCTCTCTCCCTCCCTCTCCCTCCCTCTCCCTCCCTCTCCCTCTCCCTCTCCCTCTCCCTCCTCTCCCTCTCCCTCTCCCTCTCCCTCTCCCTCTCCCTCTCCCCTCTGTCCTCTCTCTTCTCTTTCTCTGTCTCTTCTGCCCCCTTTCCTCTCTCTCTCTCTCTCTCTCTCTTTTCTCCCCCCCCGTTCTTTCCTCACTCCTCCTTGGGGGTGTCCTGCACCATCCCCCCCTCACCAATAACGACCTTTCCTACAAGCCTTGATGGTCTATGAGATCTCTGCAGGGGGAGTGCCCTCCCTTTCAGAGACAAGTACAGAATAAAAAGACAAGGCAGAAAAATGATGCACTGGACCAGTAAAAAAAAAAAAAAAAGGAGAGGGGAGGTGCCTGTGGCTCAAAGGAGTAGGGTGCTAGCCCCATATACCAGAGGTGGCAGGTCAAACCCAGCCCTGGCCAAAAACTGCAAAAAAAAAAAAAAGGAGAGAAGGCTCTGGTTGGAGTGATTAGAGGTAGATTATAAGATGGATCTTAAGCAATGGGGGAAGATTTTAACAAAGGCAAGAGTATTTTAGGCAGTTAAGAACACCAAGAGCTGATGTGAAAGAGAGGGAGCCAAGACAGAAAGACAGGGGATTTTTTAGATTCAAGGTTTTTAAAGGTTTAGGCCTCAGATCCCATTTACACTGTTAAAAATTATTGAGGATCTGGGTGGTGCCTGTGGCTCAGTGGATAGGGCGCTGGCCCCATATACTGAGAGGGGAGGGTTCAAACCTGGCCCTGGCCAAACTGCAACAAAATAATGGCCTGGGAGGCTGAGGCAAGAGAATCCAGTAGGCCCAGGAATTGAGCTGTGTGATCCCATGGAACTCTACTGAGGGTAATAAAGTGAGACTCTGTCTCTATAAAAAAAAAATTTATTACGGATCCAAAGAGCTTTTACTTATATTGGTATTTACTGTATGGGAAATTAAAATTGTGAAAAATTAAAAAGTTATTATGTCCGTTTCCTATTGTTGCTATAACAAATCACCCCAAATTTAGTGGGGTTTTTTTTGCAGTTTTTGGCTTGGGCTGGGCTTGAACCCACCACCTCCAGCATATGGGGCTGGTGCCCTACTCCTTTGAGCCACAGGCGCTGCCCTAATTTAGTGTCTTAAATGATACAAATTTTACAGTTCTGTAGATCAGAAGCTCAAAGTGGGTTTTAGAGGGCTAAAATCAGGATATGTAATGGTTGTGTTCCTTCTAGGATTCTCTAGGGGAGAATTCTTTTCCAGTTTCTAGAAGTTGACTGCATTCCTTGGCTCATAACCTTATTTCTTCAGACTACAAATGCATCACTCTGACCTCCGCTACTGTCTATTGGCTCATCTCCTTACTGTCCTTTTTGCCTTCCTCTTTTACTCATGCTTGTGATTACACTGGGCCCATATAAATAATACAGAAAAATCACTTCACCTTGTGAGATTCTTAACTTAATCACATGTACAAAGTCCTTTTTGGCATACAACATATTCAAAGGTTCCAGAAATTAGGAGAATATGGACATTTTTCAGGGATCATTATTCTGCCACTTATTGTTTAAAAGTAACAATTATAAACCCATTACATGTTAACATAAATATTTCAGTGAAAAATATTCCAAAAACAAACAAGCAAAAAAGAGTGGCAGTGTTTGCCTTTCTGCAAATCTTTTTAAGGTTCAGCATTTTAAAAACCAGGATTCTGAAATTTCCTTCTGCATTCAGTTTTTTGTAGTATCATATGTTAGGTAGCCTCTGGTGTATTTTACCATATAATTATGAGATAATGAAAGAAAAAAAGACATATACTATCTTAATATTATCATGAAAGTAGTTCACTTTAAGGACCCTCCCTGAAAGGCTTCAGGTTCCCATGGGGTCTCTGGATCACACTTTTAAAAAAATCTTTGATGGTCATACATCAGTTTCTGAGATACAGGGTATAGAATCAGGTTATGAGTTTTTAATACTATTGTTGCTATCTTGACCTCTCACCTATGTTGGTGGCTACTTTCAGTCCCAAAATATCCACATGTGCTGGAAGGGTAGATTGAGACATTCATAAAAGTTCTTTGAAGTAGCAGTGGGAGTCACTGAACGTTTTCCAACAAGGGAGTGATGTGATTTAAATTTCTGAGTTACTTTAGGAAAGTCCTAATAATATTTTAAACTAAAAATATTCATAACTTGCATGTAAAGGGTGAGGATTAAAGACTTTGTTAAATAAGGAATTAGAAAAGGATAGAAACCAATTTGGAAGTTTGAAGTTCAACTTTTTTTGAGACAGGGCCTGATTCTGTCACCTGGGCTAGTTTGCAGTGGTGTCATCATAGCTAACTGCAACCTCAACTCCTGGGCTCAAGGAATTCTCAAGGCATAAGCCACCATGCACCACCAAGATTTGAGATCCTGAAGCAGGAGAGCCTGCTCATGATGTTCAGGCCCAAGGAATGTGACACACAAGGTTAGAGCAGAATCAAAGTATTCATTGGCTTTTAGAGGTTCAAGGCCAACAATATTAAGAAAGTCATCATTCTTGCATCACCTAGCATGACAACACTGAACAGGGATGAGGGCAGACAATTCAATTACTTTATTTATTTTTTTACAGTTTTTGGCCAGGGCTGGGGTTGAACCCACCACCTCTGGTATATGAATCCGGCGCCCTACTCCTTTGAGCCGCAGGCGCTGCCCTGACAATTCAATTGCTAAAATTACTGAACAATATGGGAGGCCAGGTGTGGTAACTCCTGCCTGTAATCCCAATACTTTGGGAAGCCAGGCAGGAGGATCACTTGAGCCCAGAAGTTTGAGTTGCAGTGAGCTATAATGACACCACTGCATTCTAGTCCAATCAACAGAGTGACACCCTGTCTCAATAAATAAATAAATAATTGGGAAGATTGCTCCGGTGGATAGAGATATGAAATAGAATTTAATGCATCACTATAGTACCCTGAAAAGCACAGAATATACACAAACATTAAGTAATTATTTGATTTTTAGATAATTTTCAAATCCATCTCTCCATTTTACAAATAGGAGTAGTGAGGTTTCCTCTAGAGAGAGTAACATATTGAAATAAAAAGACTTGATATTAGGACTTTGCCAATTCAATAAGACATATAAGCTATTTTCTATGATATTGTGATAAAATGCTATTAGTATTGTTAATACTATACTCGAGTACACATGTATTAACTCCATGTCCAACCCGTTTTGTTTTTACTATAGACAAAGTCAGCGGTTCTCAACCTGAGAGTCGCGACCACTTTGTAACAATGAAAATACATTGCGGCAGTAAGTGGAATACTTTGAACGTGTTTCTGCACTGACTTCCTTGTCTTCCAACTCATCCCACAAATCGCAGCCAAAATGATCTTTCAAACATAAAAACCAGAAAAGGCAGCGTGGTTTAATCCGGAGGAATCTGAGGAGCCCAAAGTATCCAATTCCTATCCCTGCTCTGCCACTTGACAGGTTCCGCACCAGTTGGTCCCTCCAGCTGGATGATTCCCTGAAGGGCTGAGCAATGAAACAAACGCGCAAACTGAGGTAACTCCATTGTTTACGTAACTTTGGCCAAATCGATTCCTTCCTACGAAATAACCAGCTCACACAGACGGTTAATATGCTTTTCACGCTTTAATTTTCCGAAGAGTCACAGATACTCTTTTTTTCGCTTGCGGTTGAAGACACAACGTCAAACTACCTCCTTCCAATCGCGTTCACCTAGTAACCTCGGCTTGAGGCAACAAACAGGCATCCAGAGCGCGACCCGGAAGGAGAATCCGCCCTTCCCACCTCCTTACGAATTGTCCGGAGTTTGCGTTTCCGCAGCCAGGGCCTCACATAGAAGCGAAAGAAAGGGGTTGCGCGTGCGTAGTGGCGCTAGCTGCCCTTCCGGTGCGCCCGGCGCGGAAAGGCGGCCCGGACGTAGGCACGCATACACGTACGCACGCCTTCTTTTACTCGCGCCGCCTCAACAGCTCCCGCGTATTCCAGCAGCGCCGTCCAGTTGACCGAGATGTTGCGGGCTTGTCAATTGTCCAGCGTGACCGCCGCCGCCCAGGTGAGTGCAGGCGCTCCTGGAGAAAGCGCATAAGGAAGCCGACTCGGGACAGTCAATGGAAAGTGGAGGAGGCTTTGCCGCTGCTTACGCCCCAGGACAAAGGCGTGGCTCGGGACCACCTTCATTGCAGAGGTCTGGGTTGGCCGGTGAGAGAGTTCGCCCCACTGGGATGACTTGAGGGTTATTACTGAAGCTGGGCAGGGTGTGGAGAGGTAGCTGGGAGGCGCGGCTTCTAGGACCTGTCATCCAATCAGTACTGCGCTGCCCCATTCAAGGACCAATCCTGGCTGCTGGCGTCTGAGTCGCCGGTTGGGCGCGAGATAGGTTTCCAGTGGTGAAGGTCGAGGTGGGAGAACTACAGTTCCCAGCAGGACATGCGTAGTCGTGGCTTGCTGCATCTTTAATAAGGCGGTTCCTGGACAGCTAGAGAGTCCTCGTTTTAGGGGTCAAGGTTGTTATTTTTTCGGGAAGGCCTGTGTTTCTTTCCATACCTGAGAACATCTCTGGACTATTCTTAATCTAAACAGAAACAAAGCATTTTCGTTTATGGAGCTCAAATTCCTGGTACTTAAGGAAAGAGGAGTCATGACCTTGGGTCTCGTTTATGAGATTAGGTTGGGGATCTGTTTGGGCATTAGGACAACTTTGGCGGACATGCAAGGAGCCTTGGCACCCTGCTTACTTAAGTTTCGCATAATTGTCAAAATAACTTTCTAAAATTGAAAATAAGCCTATTTCCATTGCTCACAATTTTCAGAAAATTGGTAATCTGGCAAAATGTGTAATGCAAAATAGGTACTGTGACTTAAGCAGTAATTGAACACATTCCTAGACATAGTGTACAGTTCATAAAAGTCAAGCTTGAGTTCAAGTTTGTGTCTCTACTTATTTCTAGGGAAGGAGAAGCAGCGTCTTTTATAGGAAAGTGGGACTTGTATTAGTTTTCTGTTGCTATTTAGCAAAACCCACAAATTTAGCAGCATAAAATCACCCCTATTGATTAGAGTTTCTGTCAGAAGTCTGAAGATGAATGATCTGGGTTTTCTGCTCATGATCACAAAAGACTCAAAGTTATTAGTTATGCTCTGATTGCATTTGGAGATCAGAGTTCTTTTCAGAGCTCGTGCAGTTTGGCAGAATTCAGTCCTTTGCAGCTATAGGGCTGAATCTCCTATTTTCTTCCTAGCTTTTTCTAGCCAGTGCCCTCAGCTTCTGCACTTCCTTCCCACAAGGTCCCCAGGGATCATTCATGACCTGGAGGTTTTGGGTTTTTCAGGTTACCTGGAGCTTGTCTCTCTGACTTCAAAATCTCTCTTACTTCCTTGTCTTTGTTCTGTAGACCCATATTTAAAAAAGACTTATACGATTAGCCCAGGCCAACTTGGATGACGTCCTTTGCAGTTAGTTCAGAGACAACTTTTTGGAGTCTTTTCTAAGAAAAAAACTAATTTAAACTTTGTAATAAATATGCACTCGTTCCTACTTCTCAAGCAAGATTTCTGTTGTGTAAAATTCGTTGATTTATTCTTACTATTTCCTCAATTATTCTGTACTAGCATTTGATGTTATTATTGTTTTGTGAAACAATCCATACTTTTGGTTTTTCTCATATAATATCTTGGGTCCCATTTTACCCTTCATCTTTTTCCGTGTTTTCCGTTACTGAATCTGCTTCTTTCTTATGTAAGATACCCCTTCCCATCTCTCAGATTCCTAAAGTCTATTTTATGTTTTAGACTCAGAGACAGAATTTCACTGTGTTGCCCATGCTGAATTGTAGTGCCATATCATAGATTGCTGCAGCCTTGAATTCAGGGGATCACCTGTAAATTCAGAATAGCTAGGACTACAGAAGTGCCTGATCATCCTTGGCTAATCTTTTTATTTTTTGTAGAGATGGAGTCCTTTTAGGTCACCCAGGCTGGTTTTGAACTCCTGAGTTCAAGCAATCTTCTCATACAGGCCTTCCAAAGTGCTGAAATTACAAGCGTGAGTCATTGCACCTGAAAATCTTGTTTGATTTCATCAACTTTTCTGGAATATTCCACCTGTCAATAGCCTTTCTACTTCATCAAATCCCATCTTTTTTTTTGAGACAGAGTCAGTTACTAAGTCACCCTCAGTAGAGTGCTGTGGCGTTACAGCTCACAGCAACCTCAAACTCTTGGACTTAAGTGATTCTCTTGCTTCAGCCTCCCAAGTAGCTGGGACTATAGGCACCCACCACTATGCCTGGCAGTTTTTTTTTTTGGTTGTTGTTGTTGCAGTTGTCATCGTCGTTTAGCTGGCCTGGGCTGGGTTGGAACCCACCAGCCCTGGTGTATGTGGCTGGCACCCTACCCACTGAGCTACAGGTGCCGCTTTTTCTTTTTTTTGAGGCAGTCTCACTATGTCACTTTGGTAGAGTGCTGGGGTGTCTCAGCTTACGGCAATCTCAAACTCTTGCACTTAAACTATTCTCTTGCCTCAGCCTCCCAAGTACCTGAAACCACAGGCACCTGCCACAAAGCCCAGCTTTTTGTTGTTGTTATAGTTGTCATTGTTGTTTCAAACCAGGCCAGGTTTGAACCGGTGTCTTAACTGCTGAGCTACGGGTGCGGAGCCCAAATTCCATCTTCTTAAATTTTTTCTTGCTTTTATCATTTCTCTCCTAGAGTCTTTACGTAGTGGTTAGTAAAGACTTTTTAAAAAGCTAATATATCATGTCATGTCCTTCAGTGTCAAACCATCACATTCAGAATAAAATTTACAGGCCTTTGGTGATTTGGTTCTTTCCATATCTCATTTTTCTGTCTGCCTCACTCTTTTTCAGATAATACGCAGCACATGCCTCACTGCCTGTTCAATTGGTGTTTCTTTTGCCTGAACTCTTTTAACACATCTTTGCTTAGCTCTCTACCACCTTCTTTTCAGAGAGTTCTTCTTTACCTAAAATAGACTTCTGACCACTCTTTCCTTTATTGCATAACTCTATCTTTACCCTTACCCTAATTTGTTTTACTTTGTAGCTTAAGCTTACTCCAGTGTCTGGCAGTGAATACTAGCTGGAAGTTGACACCTCATGTGTGCCTGGAGTTTCCTCACAGTGTGGTGGCTGGGTTCCAAGATCAAGTGTGGTGAATGAGAAACAGCCAGGAAGCAGTTGTATCCTTTTTATTTCCAAGTGTTAGACTTAAGTCACAGAGCATCACTTTCACTGCCCTTTATTGGTAAATTAGTAACAAAGGCCTGCTCTTGTTTAAGGGAAAGGTAAATAGAACTTGTTTTTTGTTCTAGGAGTGGTCAAGTTTCTGGAAGAGCATGTGGTACAGGAAATATTGCTACAATTTTTTAATAATCACTCAGTCTCTGGTCACAGCAGACATCTGTCTCACATACAAATATATCCACAACCTTTTCTAAGGACCTCCAAAGTCTTATGCCATTACCTTATGAGCAATAGGAGCAGGATCTTGTCATCTAAATGAGATCCTGATTCAGATAATACATCTTGGACATGGTCCCTGGGGTATAACTCTTTAAGCACTTTTCTTTTTGATCCAAAGACTTGTGAATTAAAGACATAAATTATCTGTTCCTCGTACATTCAGCATATAGTGGTCTGATAGGTACAGCATAATCCTTCTATACACTCCCATTCAAAAAGGCAGAAACCAAAATGCACAGAGCAGCCACTGTTCCATAAGAAATGTGTAGTCTAACTAGGCAAATGTTGCTAATTCCTCAATTAAGGCTCTTTCCTGCTATGTGGGAATGAATACCCTCAGGTCTTGGTTCTACCCTTTGGGCTCCTGGTTCTACTACTTGAATTATTCTTACTTTTCCAGAAAATGTAGACTGCTTGCACCTAAGTTATTTTTCACAGGCTGCTGCTTGTCTATAGAAGTTTAAAAGTCCTAGACCAGGCACAGTGGCTGATGCCTGTAATCCCAGCACTCTGGGAGGCAGGTGGATCGCCTGAGCTTAGGAGTTAAAGAGCAGCCTGAGCAAGAGTTAGACCCTGTCTCTACTAAAAATGAAAAACTGAGGCAAGAGGATCACTTGAGCCCAAGAGTCTGAGGTTGCCATGAGCTGTGATGCCCCGGCACTCTACCAAGGGTGACAAAATGGACTCTATCTCAAAAAAAAGTTTAAAAGTTCAGAAGCCTCTTTTTCTTTTTTCCCCCTCAACTTGAAATGAATTTTTCACCTATGTGGATGTGAATTAGATCATCTACTGGCTTCATATTAGTATTGAGTACAGTGGATATTTGCTTTTTCATTTTTGTGATACTTTACTGAGAAGAATGTGTTTCAACTCCATCAGGTTAATAAAAAAGATGTGAAGTCACCATCTTTTTATGGCTGAATAGTATTTCATTGGTATTGCATTTTGTTACTCCATTTCTGAGTTGATGGGTATTTAGGTTGTTTTCACATCTTGGTAATTGTAAATTGAGCTGCCATAAACAATCTAGTGCATATGTCCTTATGATAAAATATTTTTTCTTCTGAGTAGATGCCTAGTAGAGGGATCAAGTGGGAGGTCTAATTTGAGTTCTTTGAAGATTCTCCATACTTCTTTCCAAAGAGCTGTATTAGTTTGCAGTCCCACCAACAGTGTAAAAGTGTTCCCCTCTCTTTACATCCACACCAGCATGTGCAACTATGGGATTTTGTGATGTGGTTTTGATTTGCCTTTCTCTGACAATTAGAGATGATGAACATTTTTTCATGTGTTAGCCATTCATCTGTCTTCCTCAGAAAAGGTTGTGTTCATGTTTCTTGCCCAGTGAAAAATGGGATTATTAGCTCTTTTTTTGTTGTTGATTAATTTGAATTCTCTGTAGATCTCAGTTATCAAGCCTTTGTCAGATTCATAGTAGGCAATTTCTTTTCCCATTCTGAAGGTTGTATGTTTGCTTTGATTGTTATGTCCTTAGCTGTGCAGAAGCTTTGCAGTTTAAGTCCCATTTGTTAATTTTTGTTGTTGCATTGCCACAGAAGTCTTTTTAATAAAAGCTTTCCCATGCTGACATCTTCAAGAGTTTTTCCTATACTTTCTTCTAGGATTTTTTTTATCATTTCATCCCTTAAGATTTGAGTCTTTTATCCATCTTCAATAATTTTTCTTTTTTTTCTTTTTCTTTTTTTTTTTTTGCAGTTTTGGCTGGGGCTGGGCTTGAACCTGCCACCCCTGGTATATTGGGCCGGCGCCCTACTCCTGGAGCCACAGGCACCGCCCCATCTTCAATAAATTTTTGTAAATGGCAAAAGGTGTTCCAGTTTTGGTCTTTTACATGTGGTTATCCAGTTCTCCCAGCACCATTTATTGAATAGAGATTCTTTTCCCCAGTATGCTTTTGTTGGGTTTATCAAAGATCAGATGGCTATAAGAGATTGGTTTCATCTCTTAGTTTTCTATTTGGTTCCAAATGCGTATGTCTCCTCCACCCCCCTTTTTTTTAAACAGAAAGAATCTGGAAAGCACAGCATTAAGATTCTTAGAGGGCCTTTTCTCAAGGTAAAAGGATTCTCTGAGGGGCATCTCATCTTTCTGAGCACCTAGTCACATACTAGGTTTGGTCTTTGGCTTGAAGCTCTTCTCTGAGAATCTTTTACCTACTGAGGCTAAGAATGAGAAATAGTTTTATTTTAGAGCCTATGAAGTCTTGGCCTCTTTGTTTCCTTTAAATGTTATTTGAAAGCTAAACAGGTTTGGTTTTTGTTTTTTAGCTCATCTCTATCCTTACACTCATAAGGATAGCACTTTTGAACATTCTGCTTATAACTATTTAGCTAAATCCGTCAGTTCTATAGCTGTATCTGATTTTCTGTTTTCCATGTCTGTCACCACAGATGACAGTTCTGATAAACTTCTGTCACTATTTAACAAGGATCCTTCAGGTTCTAAATATATATATATATGTGCACGTATATATATGTATGTGTATATGTGTATGTGTGTGTGGCTCGGCCACAAATATGTATATATACACACACATATATATTTTTTTCTTTCTTTTAAGCCTTCACCACTAGTCCCTGTGAAGGCCATCAGGCTTCTGCTAGTAGTCCCTTCTAGCTGCTTATCCCATAACCCCCAACCAGTCCCAGAGTCATTGCCATATGTTTTATGTTTTATTGCATCAGAACCCCATTTCCAGATACAAACACCTATCTTTGGTTATGTATAGCTTTATAGCAGACCATCCAAAACTTAGCAACATAATTATAATTTTATAGTAGTAACGTTTATTATTATACAAGGTGGACATAAACTTCTTGTGCAATGAAAGCTTAAATTGCATATGAACTTTACGTCTACCCTGTGTAAATTATATAAGTAAAAATTATATTTACATATATATTTTATTTGATTTCTTCTTCTTCTTTTTTTCTTTTTTTTGAGACAGAGTCTCAAGCTGTTGCCCTAGGTAGAGTGGCTCTGGCATCACAGCTCACAGCAACCTCCAACTCCTGGGCTCAAGTGATTCTCCTGCCTCTGCTTCCCAAGTAGCTGGGACTACAGGTGCCTGCCACAATGCCCAGCTATTTTTTGTTTGCAGCCATCATTGCTGTTTGATGGTCCCAGGCTGAATTCAAACCCGCCAGCTCAGGTGTATGTGGCTAGTGCCTTAGTTGCTTGAGCGACAGGTGCCAAGCCATATATTTACATATATTTGGTTTTTTTGTTTGTCCCCTCCCTTCCCCGAGATTGCTCTCAGTAGAGTGCTCTGGCTCCATAGTTCACAGCAACCTCAAACTCTTGGGCTCAAGCGATTCTCTTCCCTTAGCCTCCCAAGTAGCTGGGACTACAGACGCCTGCCACAATACCTGGCTCAGGCTGGTCTTGAACTCCTGAGCTCACGCAGTCTACCTGTCTCAGTGTCCCAGAATGCTAGGATTACAGGCGTGAGCCACCACGCCCAGCCTATATTTACATATGTTTGTATATGAAAATAAGATGAAACCACTTATGTAAATAAATACCGTTAATAAACATTTATTAACTCTCAGTTCTAAGGGTCTCTGGGATCTATTGGGAGGTTCCTGAGGTCTCAATTTTTAGAGAATAGAATTTGCCAGTTAGTAAACAAAACCCAAAGTTGGTCATGTTCAGATAATTGGGTAAAGAATAAAAAGAAAGAATCAAGCATTTATCTTGCCTTTTCTATAGAGTCTGTACTGTTGGGTGACCAAATTGTGGATGAGGGACAGCATCTCTTTGTAAAAAATTAACAGATAATAAATGAAAATTGCTAGAATCAGATACCACTTTTTGCACTTTTCAAAAAATTAATGTGTCTAGACCAGGGGTCCTCAAACTTTTAAAACAGGGGGCCAGGCCAGTTCACTGTCTCTCAGACCATTGGAGGGCCGGACTATAGTTAAAAAACAAAACAAAACTGTGAACAAATTCCTATACACACTGCACATATCTTATTTTGAAGTAAAAAAACAAAATGGGAACAAATAACAATATTTAAAATGAAGAACAAGTAAAGTTAAATCAACAAACTTATCAGTATTTCAATGGGAACTATGGGCCTGCTTTTGGCTAATGAGATGGTCAATGTCCTGTTCCATATATGTCACTGCTAGTCGTAACAAGTGATGCAAATGTGCATTAGTTAGTATAGATCTGGTTCGAGATTTCAGATGTTTCATTCTGGAAAAAGTCTGTTCACAGACATAAGTGCTGCCAAAGATGGTTGCCATTTTGAGTGCATAATTCCTGAGATTAGGATATGTCTCAGAGGGGAGAGATGCATAGAAATTAGGAAGGCTGCTTGACTTGAATGCATCTTTCAGAGAGTCACAATTCTGCAGTTCAGCCAGTTCCATTTGGTAGATCATATCCACATTTTCAATGTCAATAGAAAATGGGTTACAGAAAAGCTGTATGTCCTGTTCATGGAGATGAAGCTCTTTAAATCTAAATT